>MU277231.1:129152-143527 GCA_022160305.1 Artomyces pyxidatus | reverse complement strand
TGGCCTTGGAGGCGTGTCGGGTTCCGAGTCCGCCGCGCAACGTTTCCTTTGTTCGTTCCACTCATTAAATGTTCGTGCTTTGACACCTGCACAATAATTCCGTGGACACAGCGCCCACATACCACACACTTTCTCTCACCGGCCACACAGCCAAACTGTATCCTTCAAAAGCAGACGGACAGAAACATGGGTAACAATCCCCCAAACGACGCGCAGTATGGCAGCTCTTCCTCCTCAGCCCGACATCACCCCTCAGAAATACCACTCATACGCCTTTTCCAGCATTCCAGGATCTACCGTTGGTGCTATCGACGATGCTATCAAGGAGGAGATGCGCTATAGTGCGTACTCCGACACCCCCCACTTCGTCGAAACTTTGTTCTCGGACAAATCCATCCCCGACGCCCTCGTCAATACTGTCTACCGAATACTGGTCAGAAATGAAGTCTACGTTGAGGAGACGCAAGAATGCTCGGGTTACTGGAGGGAACTTCCCCTCCAGCCTCGCAACGAGAAGGTGCTCTACGAACCGTTGACCAAGATCCTCAATGCGATCACCGATGCGCTTCCTCTCAGTTCCAAGAGCTTGGACATCATATGGCGAGACGAACACTCCAAGCCACCGGAGTCTCAGAGCATCATCGTTGCCGACATGAAGCCAGACATCGTCGCCACGTTCAAGAATGCTTCCGATACTAGTGATGGCCCCGTCTGGTGGCGAGCGGTGCACATCCCCCTCGAAGTCAAGCGGCGTGCCGACCCAGATGCTGCTGCTCTGCAACTACTGCGATACGTTCGCCAGGCGTTGAAAGAGCAGCCCGATCGTCGCTTCATGTATGGCCTGGTCTTCGCCAAGTACAACCTCACCGTCTGGCACGTCGATCATTCGGGTGCGTTGGCGTCGACGGCATTCAACGTCCACCTGGTCAGGTCCACCCTTTTGATTCCGGTCATTTGCTGATATTCTCTTCTCTTCCAGGAGCCGAAGACGTTCATCCGTGTGATCCTTGGACTCGTCGTCCAAAGTCCCGAGGACTTGGGATGGGATCCAACGATGCTCTTGTACATGGAGGACGACAAGGGGATCCCTCTTGAGCCCCTCGCATCATATCTCGTTGATCAAAACGAGCTTCCGGAGAGCTCACGGAACGCGACGGAAACGAAGTGGGTCGTCTCCGTGGCTATGCCTGGAACCGCCGGCGAGGACGAGACAGAGCTAGAACAGTTCGTCTTGTACCACGGGTTGAGCCTCTCGCGCGGGGAAGTCATTCGAGGACGTGCCACGCGAGTCTGGCGGGCATGGAAACTATCGCACATGTCCAGACGTGTTGAGGAGCGATCGGTACGTCACCCATCTTTCTGCACGTTGCACTTCTTGACAGCCGTCCCAGATATACGTTTACAAGGATACCTGGAGAGATGAGCGACGCGGGGTGGAGGGTGAGATCTATCTCCTGATCGCTGCGGCCGAAGGAAGGCGAGGTGTTGCGATTATGCACTCTCACGGCACCGTCAGAATCAATGGGCGTGTCGACGACACCCTGTCCTTGATACGGAAGTCGGTCGCACACAGAGGTCAGCCTCTTAAGCTGGACACGCGACAGATCACCCGGGAGCAAGAAGAGCTTCTGTCGACAGTAGACTCAAGCGCATTTCCTTCGACCGGATGGGCGAGTCAGGACGTCCCATGGGGCCAAGACATCTTCGAACATTTTGTAGACATCGTCCCACGCGTGCCGAGGAACCGCATGCACCACAGGCTCGTCATGTCGAGCACCGGATGGCCGCTCCTGCAGTTCATATCCTTGTCTGAACTCCTCGGCGGGTTGTCGGATGCAGTGGCAGGTAAGTGACAATTCACGTTTTTGTCGACTCGAAGATGACTGATTTCTGGCAGGACATCGTTGGCTTTACGAGCAAGGCATACTGCATCGCGACATAAGCTTCAACAACATCCTGCTGACAGGACGACCCGCGCCTAATCGAGCCCTGCTCATAGACCTTGACAATGCCATCATTTACAAGAACCATCGATCTATACCTGACGATGAGCACAGCGTGGTCAGTAGTCCTTGTCGCTTCTTTTTCCCGTTCGCCACTGAGTGGTGTGCGGCTTTTCAGGGAACGTTGGCCTTCATGAGCCAGGAAATCATCACGAATACGAAGTACACATTCTATACGCCATCCTCCGACCGTATTCCGATTGGTGTGGTGCGCCCCAACAAGAGAGCCGAGCCAGAAACCCACAGGATCCGCCATGACTTTGTGCATGACCTAGAATCCTTTTTCTGGCTTATGTGTTGGATGGGTTTATCCAGGGAGGGACCAGGATGCCGTCGCATGGACTGGCCGCGCTGCTTATCATCCACAGACGTTGATGTCCGCCGTGTTCTGAAGTCTGCGTTTGAAGCCAAGCACGCAGATCTTATCGGGTCGCAGAAGGCCCTCTACTTCCAGTCCACGGAAAACATCAAGAACCTCCTGTCAATGTTCACTTCCTACTTCAGCCCCATCGTCGATCTCCTCGGGCACCTCCACCGTGTACTCACCCAAGTCTACCACCAGCGCGAATTCACGCTGGATACGTACGACCACTTCATCCATGGCCTTGAGCAATTTGCCAGCGATCCCGATGTCATCGCGTCGGACGAATCGACCGACAACAAGGAAAGGGGAGCCAGGGTTCAGAAGCTACGCGACTCTGACGAGCTGACATGGGATCCCCAACCTGAACGGCAGAGCGCGCTCAAGCGGTCCATCTCCGTCGTGGAAGAGCAGGCAGACGGCATCAATGATGATATCGGGTCGGCGCAGCCGTCGCCGACAGCGAGGAACAAGAGGGCTAGGGGAAAGAAAGCTCAAAAGCTCTCTGCAAAGCGGAAGTAGTGTATTCCCGTCGCGTTGTCTGTAAAACTATGTTTGTCTATCTGATGTATATTTACCGTAGTCTCTCAGATGGAGATAGTAGGATGCATAGGCCGTGGCACGTGAAGTTGGATCAATATTGGGTCGGATACAAGTTGGTACTGTTGAAGCAGCGTCTTGTCAGAATACAATAATATTGTCGGGTTGACGTCGCGTCGTCCATAAGTCTACAAGGTTGAAGGAATTGAGCCGCGCGGAAGCCACGCAACGCTGGCTCGGACACTACTGTAACCTGCTGAAGCCGGAATTCGAAGTCTTCGTCGTTCTTGCTGATTCTATGGATATATCAGAATGGGGGTTCCCATAGAGCTTACAGTATACACGGATCGGACGCCCCCAGTACACCACCTCGCTACCTTGAGCGGGTTGGCGGCCGGTGACGAGTGCTTATAAGCGCAATATATAAGTATAGGTACAACAGCTTTCGAAATGCATATACTATAGCTCGTCTTTCACATGAGACTCTGCCGACGCGTGCTCGGCGCCATGATCGGCGGCTTGTTCGTCTGCGGGTGCGTCTGCGGGTGCATCCAAGGGGTCTTCTGCCGGCGTATCTGCGACAAGGCTCTCGACGGCGGGGGTATCGTCCGAGTCTGCCGCTTCCGTCGCAGGTGCCTCTGTCGGTGTCGGTTGCGCGGTCGCCGTCGCAGTGTTCGGCATCTCCGTGTCTGTCGGGGCCTCCATGACGATCTGTCCCGCCTCGTCCGTCTTCGGCATCTTCTTCTTCCTCCTCGCCTCCTTTTCCGCCTTCTCCGCCTTCTCCTTCTGCACGCGCAGGATCTTGTGGATCGGGTCCTCCTCTTTCTCTGCAGCGGGTTCTTCCTCCTTCGCCTTCTTGCGCGGCATGTCGCCCATCATGCCGCCGAAGCCCTGCTTCTCGTGGAAGTCCGCGCCGTACTTCTTCACGGCCTCCTCAAAGTCGATCATGTCCGAGAACCCGCCGTGCGCGAGCGCGAGCCGCTGCGCCTCCTGCTTGCGCTCGATCTCGAGCTCCTCCTCAGAGAGCGTGAACTCCTCCTCCTTCGCCTGCTCGTTCGCGACGGTGAGGTCTGCCGTGCCGTCAAGGACCGAGTCGAAGAATTTGGAGATAGAGTCGAGCTTGAGGATGCCTGAGTCGATGTCGGACTGGGGAGCACGCAGGGGTGATGAGAGAGCACGCACCTTCAAAGAGGAAGGGAGTCGAAGAGCCGGACGTGTAGACGAGGATCTTCGAATCCTTCTTCTCTCCCGGCTCGTAGCCCAGTTTAACGGAGGTGCGCCCTTTCCGGTCTCGGTGGCTCGCGAACTCAAAGTCGTCGCGGTACTTGTTTGCGAGCACCTGCCACAGAAGGGGTACGTTTTTGGACTTGCTCAAGAGGAGGATGCGGGTTTTGCCAATGTTCTACAGCACGTTGAGTCGCAGACGAACGTCGCACTTGCGCGCACACGCACCTTGGTCACCCATGGCTCAATGTTCTCAAACTTGTAGAGCTTCGTGTTCCGGTTTGGCACCCGTCTTGTCGCCCAGTAGTAGAATGCGCTCGCGGTCCGGTCTGGGGCGTCGAAAGTGACGGGTGCGACGGTCTTGCCTCGAGGAAAGAGCTACACCGGGCCCCGGGTTAGATGCTGCGATGCGACGGACGTGTCCTACCTCACCTTGACGGTCGGGAACCCTTTCACACCCTATTGACGGTGTGAGAATGGAAGACGCACGCAGATGGACTGCGACTCACCTGCTCTGCACAAAGCCCTCGGTTCTCGTCACAGTCGACGGCGTACACGGGGATGAGAGGGTAAAGGCCGAGTGCGGCCTTGCTGTACTCCGGGACCATGCGTTGACAATGCTGCGGGGAGGTCAGCCTCTGAGACTCTGATCTTAGAGCAAGTTAGCTCACCCCGCACCACGACGCGACGAACGCGACGACGCTAGTTTGCTGAATGCCTGATCAGCCGAGAAAGATCAAGGGAAGCGGCACCAACGTACATTCGCCTTCATCGCGGTCCTAAAGCCCTTTGCGTCGATCATCTTGACGAGCGAGTCGGGAGGGTACAGCGCGGCGGCGGCGAACGACGGCGCGAGAGCCAGTGTCATCGCGAGGAGTTGAGGAACACGCATGACGGGCTTGTGAGAGGTTGAAGATGGGAACTCAGTCGTCCGCTAGAGGTCTTATATGAAAGTGTGAGCGCAGGAAGGCGGGCAGTGAGACATTCGCACTGACGTGGCGCATTCTCTGCCACCGCATTTTACAGTCGCATTTTGCTTACCTTTTCCACACACCGCTTCCTCAACTCCCGAAATACAGTCCCATCGCCTCCGAACTCCTTCCCAGGGCAATCCGATAGGCTTGCGCGGGCGGTATCTGAGCACGCCGAAGGTCACCGGTACCGGTGAAGACGTGGTGGAAGGGAGCGTGTCCGTCCGTTTCCGTTGCGCGCCTGGAAATCAGGATTCAGAGGTGTGCAACGACTCGACCACGTCCCCTCAGTTGCAAAGGGAGCTTCCCCGACTCACGCAGTCGCATCACTTGTGCGGTACTACGCACCTGGCCAGTGAAGAACGTTCACGTCCTACATTCATACTGTACTTGGACCAGGCGTCACTACATCAGCATAAATGTCGCCCTGCTCACAAGCATCTTGTCCGACGTCTCACAGGCCCGCTGCATCGTTTTCCAGGAGCTCGAGGCAGTCAACACGCAATCAATAATGTTTATATCAGTGCACATAATCTACTACGCTACGCCGCTGCTCTGCGCCGCACAGGCGGACGCGTGCGCTTCCGCTTCTTCCCCGCCTCGAATGCGTTCGCAGTTTTAAGGTCCCGCCCGAGCGGGTCCTCTTTCTTCACCTTGAAGATCCGGACCTGCCACACGCTCAGCACATTCGCGATACATTCGCAGGAAGAATAGGACTTACGATCCAGTTTTCTGACGTGAACGCCTCCTCTGCAGACGCAGTCAGTCTCTGAACACGGACGTGTGCGTGGATACTCACCTAGGTAGTCCAGCGTCGGGCCCACTCTTGGCATCTGCTGCCCCCGCACGCGGTCCGTTGCCTGCCCGCCGCCAAACAGCTCCGCGAACCTGCATGCACACATCAGCATGGTGTTCGACTGCAGCACACGAGCCGTACGCACCTGTAGTATGACATCTTGTACATCAAGCTGTTGCGCATCGCAGGCGACGCTTGGTCGTCGACGCGATAGTCACCAGTCGGCGTGAAGTACTTTGGCTCCTGTATCTCGTCGGGCCACACGCCCTGAGCGATACGAACCATCCAGAGGAACTTATTGATATCGTCGCCCGAGTAGCCAATCAGGCCGCCGAATATGACGAGAACGTAGTCGACATCATGCTTCCGCAGGATCGGGTACGCGACTTCCTCCGAGCTAGACATGGCCTTGCCCACCGTGGCGATGTGCGCTGCGCCAATCGTTGACCTCTGCAAACAGCTGAGACGTATATGGAAGGGACGTACTGTTGTTCCAGGTATTGTTGTCCACGAGCGTCGGCCTGTCCGCCATGCCCGCGATCTGGTAGCCGTAGTCCCACCAGCTCATGACGACCGCCGTCTCCGGCGTGTTCTGTCGCAGCCAATAGTACGCCTCCCGGAAGTCGTCGATGATCTGCAGTCCATCCGCATTGTGCGATGCGAGCACCACAGACGGGGACGAGTATGCGTTCGAAGTAACCCAGGTGCAGTGCACTACAAAGAACAAGAGCATCCCGATAGCGTTCATGAGCACGGCTGCGCGTGTGTCCATGCCGAAGATGCCTGATTGCTTCTGGGAGCCCTTCTTCCCGGGAGTGACGATCCCAGAAATGATGTCCGTCACGGATGCACCTGACGTGCTCGCGGCAGCGGCCTTCTCCTTCTTTGCCTTCTTGCTGGCTGCGTCGGGGTTGTGCTCGGAGACGCCGGTGGTCTCCTCGCCCTCCTCTACGGGGGCATCAGGCTCTTGTGGGTCGATGTACGTGTCCAGTACGGTCGACATCGCGACAGCAGCGGAGACGCAGACAACGGGAGTCAACGTGAGCATCAAACGGACCATGACGCCGGCGAAGTAGCTCGCGACGAGTGCGTAAATGATCACGAAGACGTGCTCGTCGCGGAGCTCGCGGAAGCAGAGAACAACGCCAGCGGGGAACAAGAAGATCAAGAAGTGCAAGTCCATGAAGAACGAGGGCCAGGCTGTTGGCTGATGCTCGGATACGGACGCGATAATTGGGATGTACCTGCAGGGACGATAAATTAAATGGGAGAGATGTCAAGCGGGTTCGCGTACTTCTTAGCATATCCGGTGTCCCAGAGCGAGTAGAATCGCCCGGTCCAGGGCGCGATCCAACCTTTGTAAGTCAAGCCAACGATCCCGACAGTGCCGATCAGGCCAGCGGCGATAACCGAGACGAACAGAAGGTCTCGGAATTGCTTAGACGAAACATGCGAGCGCACGAGCTGCACGAAAGCGACAATCTGGAGGAGGCCGAACACGCCTGCGATAGGGATTAATATAGCTACTCAATCCAAGAGGCGCTATCACCCACCAAGAGCACCCATGTGTTCACTGGTGCGAACAGGTTGGAAGCCCACAAAAGGAACTTGCATGCTGGCAAGTGTGCCAATGGCATACCAAGAGGAGTAAGAAACGTAGAGACGGTTGGTAAACCGCCCCATCAATATGAGGGCCAATGCATGTAATGGAATCATGTTCGTGATGAAGGCGTATCCACCTAAGCGTAGAATTGTTAACCTCAAGCATTGCAGAGCGGGAAAAGCGAGAGAAGCACGCACCCCACGCTGCGACCATGTAGAAGTAGAAAACAGCTGCGAGAGTTCCGAATAGCGCGCTTCCTTGTTTAAGGGCTTTGATCCAAAGGAAGAAGGTGAACATAAGGAGAAAGATGGCGATGGCCTCGTTGTCGTAAGAGCCCGCCACCGATCGTGAAATATAGCCAGGCACAATGCCGATGAATGCGGCGGCAAGGAGACCGGCGCTCTCATCCTTCATTTCCTTCGTGAACCTATGGCGTGTTTAATGAGAGCGGTCGCACGAAATAATCAATGGTGTGCATACATGTACGTGGACCAAGCTGTCAAGGCGCTAAAGCCAGGAGCGAGTAGAACACAGATATTGCGAATATCCACCGGCAGGTGAAGGGCATGGAGGAAGTTATAGATAACACCGCTCGTCGCCATCAAGCCGGGGTAGATGGTACCACCGACAACACGTCCTAGGGGATACCATGCTGTGGGATCGAACCAGTTCCAGAATTCCTGTCATCGACGACGACGGTGAGGGACAGAAAGAAGAGGCCAAAATATACGCACATAGAACCCCTTTGAGGCAAGCACTCTTGTTGCACGGCTGCAGAAACTCAGCTAACGGATGCGACATAAAGATTGCGCACTTACTAGTTAAACCATGGATCGCTGTATGCTTGTCAGCCGATGACAGAGCCTAGAAACAGCACACGCACAATTCGTGGATGATACTCTCAAAGTTGATAACGGCAAACAAACGAGAGGCGATTGCGGCGCCAGATATGAGTGCAAACGCGACGATTCGGACCAGCGAGGCGGTATTTGTGACCGTCGCCGGCGAAAGGTCAGAAGGGAGCGGATAGGCCCTCGGCATGGCCCTTCAGTCGACCTGTTATTCAGGAGCAAGTCACTGAAAGAAATGGCTCGTTGACGAGGAGAAGGAGGAGATGAAGATGTGTGCGGGTCGGACGCGGGGCGAACTCGCTGGCGCAGTGCGACGTGTCTATTCTAAAAATAGAAGGAGGACCCCGGAGATGCCGACCCTAACCCCACTCACACTCACGGCAAGGTCACGGACACCGTTCCGTTCAAGACTCGAGAGGACTCGAGGCTCGTAAGTCTGCTACGGAGACTGTCGGAGACAATCTGGTTTTCAAGACCACCAGAAATAGGTAAGACTTAATCTGTTCTCCAAGATTTTTGTGCGAAACGCATAGATTCGTTCCAGGGCGCTCCTTCAAGTTCAAACAATGCCCCATGGCGATACGTTCGAAGCAATTGTATCTCTGGGTGAAAAAGGTCACTCTGCTGTACATGTGCCACCCTCTTCGATTGTATCCGAGCTTCCCCTTATAAAATTATCCATCCAGCGTTCGCTATGATAAGCCCCTGCTTCCGTAGTATCTCCGCGATCCTGAGCTGAGCAATGAGCTCGTTTCGGTTCATATATTGCGAGGTGCAACCTGAGACAGCCATGTCTGCGCACTTCTCCTCTCGCGTTCACCATGACCAAAATGGACTCCCCCATGGTCATGCCCTGTGCGTCGGGCTTGCCATGCACCATGGAGGTCGACGAGACCCTCGGCAAGATCCTCTTGGGCACGTTCTTCTCTATCATGTGTGTATTGTGAATCTATCGATGCTCTCAACATATTTATCCTGCGCAGGCTATACGGAATCACCATCATGCAGACGTATATCTATTCCAGCGATAGCGGAGACGATGGGCTTGTACTCAAATTAATGGTGCGTGTATACGATTGTGCAAGAGGTCTCTTGACACTCACTGTGAAACAGGTTGCCGGCGTCTTGTAAGTTTGCAATGTCTTCATAGGGTCCATATACTCATCTGCTCTTCGAAGCATCCTCGAGACCATTCACTCTGGAATTTGCATCTACAATATCTATGTCATGGCCGTTAGCAATTTTGGAGATTTTTCATCGCCGGGAAAGATCTACTGGTGAGTCGAGACACGCGCTTGCCATGTGTTCTGTGTGATCATTCACGCGTCTTCAGGAGTGAACCAGTAAGCGTGCTCATCCCTCTCTCACTCCTCATGTTGAACGCCCTTTTTCAATCCTAGGCTCTCATAATGACGGGGGTAAGCCATCGTTTCTCATGCCTTGCGGAGCGCGCTGACGGGGACGCGTAGGCTTTACTAATGTTTTCTGTACACTGGTGCGTCTGACCTATCCCATGAGCTTCTGACCGGGCTCACGGGGCTTAGTTTCTTCGTACGGCGCGTGTGGAAAAGTGTGTATCACCTTCTTCGCTTACCCCGAGGAGATGCTTATCTGTCAGCTAGTTTGTGAAAATCCATTGATTATCACCGCAGTCATAGTAAGATCGACCATTCACTATTCAGGCCTGTCTAACACAGTAACTCTAGTCTTTTTTTGCATTGTCTCATCTGGGTACGTCTTCGTTCGTTCCTCTCCCCCTTGACATGGCTAATGCGCTCCTCTAGCATTCGGACTCGGTTCGTCGCAGCTTTCTCTCCCTCTTGACACTGCCTAACCTACGAGTTTTCAACAGCCACATACGTAGTTGTGTATGTGTCCACTCTCGTATCAGGCTGCCCGTCTATTTCATCGAAGAACTCAGTTATTGGTTCAATACCTGGGATGAATTCAGGGCTAGCCACGTCTCCTTGGTACCGATATCTCCCGCTATACTGTGCCGTACGGTACTACTAACAGTCCACTAGGTGGTCGTATGTGGGGGCCTCGGCAGCTCTCTATCCACCGATATCATCATCGCCGGTTTCCTTTTCCGCTATCTCAGTCGCGGACGCAACGAGAACCACGAGTGCGTACCGTCTGAAGCCATACCCGCAGACGCTCCGTCTTGATCTCGGATCACAGGAAGTTCGCCGGGGCCATCAACCGCCTCATATTCTACATCGTCGCAACAGGAGTTTTGACCGCGTCAGTAGATCACCCGCCTTCTGCAGTAGAGAGTCATTGACGGGCCTGTAGCATCACATCGGCGGGGACAATAGTGGCGGTAAGCAGCACAGGGATCCCTTGTGGGCGTGCTGTGTACGATCACGATCTATGCTAGTTCGCGATGGACGAGCACGGCGGTATCTTTCTCGGCCTGGCGACCATACAGAGCAAAGGTCCGCACTCTGCGACGTGTGACGCAGCCACCAACGACCGCTGACATTCCTACATACAGTCTACGCTAATTCCCTGCTAGCAAAGTAATTACCCCGTTCCACCGCTGAAACACGCGACTGAGAGCCCCCGCAGCCTCAACTCCAGGCGGAGCATACGCAATAAGCTCCATTCAAATCCAATAGACGAAGAGGTGGAGTTCACGTCGATCCTGCCCGTCGGCGTCAAGGCCTCTACAGCAGCGGTGAGAAACATTCCCCATCCTCTTGCCTAGCATGCCCTCATCGCTTCGTTTGTTCCCAGAGGAGCCGCCGGACGGCTATTGCAACGTGGGACCCTACCCTTCCGGAACCAGGAGAGCAGTACTTGGTCGGTCTACGGTTTCGGGGTCCTCCGTGCTCACGCTGATCGCGCCTCAGAACGATGGAAACAGCACTAGCCTCCGTGAACGATACCTCGACACGCCGTAACGATTGGCGTCTGGTTGGGTGGCAGGGTCGTAGACGGATTACTATACACAAGCCGTACTTAAATATGTATCATCATCTGTAGTTGTATCCTATGCAATGGAATCCGCATCGGTGGCGCTGTCCATGTTTCAAGCGGGTATATGGAAAGACAAACACTCGTAGAAACGGGCTTGCCAATAAATACGTATACAAAAAATGTGGATCCGTCCAACACCGCAGATCTACCAATGACAAGATCTCTCAATCATCATCGCTCTGTTCTCCCAGGAAAGCCATGATGCTCCTGCGCGCGTTGTTCTGTGGACCAATCTCCAAGTCAGATCCTGACACCGGTACGCCTTGCTATGCGGACTTTCACCTTAGGTCTAACCGAGACATCCGCGATATCGCTCTCTGGCTCCTCCTCGCCGGCACCTTTACCGTCAGATTCGTCCCTCTCCGCCGCCGCCTTCCCACTTCTGGACGAGCGAAACGGCTTCCCGGCCGCGACAGCCTCCCCGAACTTTTGCACGTCCTCTGGGGCACGGGGTGCGACTTTAGCCTGCGAAGAGATCGGACGAGCATAAGATAGAAGCGCGCACCCAGTTCCTTCGCAAGCTCGCGCTCCGCCTTGATCTCGCGCGCCTTCTCCATGCTGAGGCGCCCGTTCATGCCGAGGTCCGCCAGAATCGCGCGCAGGCGGGCGATCTGCTGCGTAGGCGTGTCGAGGCCCTGGAACTCCTTCGTCCAGATTTTCCGCACGCCGCACGCAACCACAATGGACTGCGGTGGCTCAGCAATCCCCACCGTGCTACACATCCGCGAGCGCGCACACGTACCTTCAGACGCTTGATGGTTTCTTCGTCCTTGCTGAGCTCTTGGGCGGCTTTCTTTCCCCGTTTCGCTTTAGGTTCTGCTTTAGGCTTAGCAGGTTTCTTGGCGCGGGGTCAGACGGCCATCAGTTTCATGCGAACAAAGAGATGCGTACCTCTGCAGCCTGATGTCGAGGTGTTGTGTATGAGAAGATCGTTCGAACCAAGGGAAAAGACAGACCGCTCACTTTCGCCTTAGTTCTGCCTTTCTTTTTGGGAGGCTCCTCAACCATCGGAGCCTCCGGTTCGCTATCCTGCTGGAGCAGATGAGTCTGCGAAGGTACTTCTAGGAACCACGGGAGTTTACATCTTCTTTAGCTGCACCCTTGGACTGACCAGCGGTGTCGGCCTTGGACCCTGATGGAACTTTCGCGTCTGAAAGGGCGTCTGAGTCGCTCTGGGTACGCATACTATCAGGTTATGTGAATTGAACGTCGATGGTCTGACTCACATCTACCAACTCCGCTGACTTGTACTTTGACTTTGTACGTCCGCGGGCAGTAGAAGACGCGCCGGTCTCGCTCTTGCGGGACGCGGGTTTGGCACGCGGCTTGGCAGATGGGGCAGCCTTGGGGGCGCGCTTTGCCTTCTTCTGTGCAATCTTCAGCGCAAGTTACCATGGAAGCGCGAGACATGTCAAACTTTTGGACTGACGTTGTCCATCTCTACGTCCGACTCTACTTTCTTCGATTTCGAAGAAGACGCCTCCGGCTCTTCGTCTGTGTCCGAGTCCGTGACAAACTCCTGTAAACAGATGTCTGGATATTGAGCGAGCGAGTGGACGCGAACATAAAGCGGGGAAACGCACGGCAGACTTGAATTGCTTCTTGAGCGACGGTCGCGGCCTCCCCGGCAGGCGCTCCTTCGTCACCTTCGTAGGTGAGCTCGTCTCTTTCGAAGGGGTATCGTCGCTTTTGCGCTTCCGCTTGTTCTGGACTGCCTGTGCTTCCTCTGTCCCCGCGTCTTCGCTCCCGTCCCGCTGCTACATCCGAGGTCATTGGAATGGACATTGAGAACAGAAAACGCGACGCACAATAATCCCCATGACAGCATCTTTCATAGCACGCTTATACTCATCGTCCTCCAGCGTTCCAGGTTCCAGCGACAATGCCTCTTCCACTGTTTTCCGGACAAGCCGGTGGGTGAGTTCACTGTGAATTTGGACGTGTCAGTGAGCCATGAGAATATGTCCAAGAGTAGAGCAATGTAGTGTACTCGAGCTTTCCCTCTTCCTTCGCTGTCTCTGCCGTTTGTCGCGCGAGAGCGACCACTTCGGAGACGTTGGGTTTCGACATGATGGAGGAGCACTGGAAAGAGGGTCACGCTCTGTCACGCAGCGTAACGCGTCGCGTCAATCACGTGTAGACACACTCGGAGTGTGTCTCGCAATTTGCGGCCACAGGAAGGACCCGCGACTACCTAGGGGAGACTCAGATACGAATTTTGGTCAAAAGTGCCTTTTGTATGCGCAAAAATTTCGGGCCCCAGGCGGCCGTTTATGGGTGAAAATCGTATCCGTGTCCCAATTTTCCCTTCCTATGGGTGTGTGTATTATCCGACATCTAAATATTGATTGGCATGGGGCTGCTGCGAGACATGGGGGGAAATTGTCATTGATTCCTACCTCCGCCCCAGTATTTCAAGGAAATTTGCCGATGTGGGTGCAGTCTCGTTTATTCACATTGTTTCCCGTTCTCCATTATGAGAAATCGGGCAACAAAAGGCTGGAGGAGAGAGGCGGTCGCGCGAAGACCCCGCGGAGTCCACGTCGCTTGGGTGCGGCCACAGGTGGACCGTATCTGACATAAGCGGCCGGCCGGCCCCCATGGGTGCACTTTGGACACCGACATCGGGCTCAAAAATTTCGAGCGATAGGTGCGTCTCCGCCACATGTTATCTGACATTTGGGCTCAAAACCGCAATTTATAGGTGTAAGTGTATCTGAGTCTCCCCCAGGTAGTCGCGGGTCCTGCCTGGACCTGTCGCGCAGCTCCGATCTGGAGGAGGGCCCGCTCATGCGGATGGTCGCTACGCGCAGCGCGCTGTGGTCCTTGCCGGCAGCCTGCGACGAGGGACACACGGGCTCTGCGAGTTCGGTACCTTGTTCGGTGGCGGAGCTGAGTTCGCTGGTCGTCGACGAATGTCCACTGATCGACGCAGATGCAGCATCTTGGCTACAATGTCATAGCAATGTTTTGCTGCCAATGCCCTTCGGACATTTCTGTACCTGTGGGTGATGAATGAGAAGCGCAGACGAGGGCAGGAGGTG
>MU277231.1:89135-129136 GCA_022160305.1 Artomyces pyxidatus | reverse complement strand
CTCGGAGTGTGTCTCGCAATTTGCGGCCACAGGACACAAGTACGATAAGCGAACCCGTTCAACGCGCCAAGGGAACATATTGGGATCGGAGAAGCTATGTGGAAAGTCGGAAAGGTGAGGCGGGTGACCAACGGGTGAGATAGAAGACGGCTTCGTCCCTTCGGTCCCAAATTGGTCCTCGCGCTTGCATCCTCCAGATTCCTCCTCATGAACGCAGAAATTTCTTGTGAAATGGATCGCGTCTCTGACGAAGGTTGAGACCATCCATTAAATATAGAGTCTGCACTGAGCATTGAAAATAATAATTTAGTTAAAATGAGCCCCCGACTCTAATCCACCTTCTGCCTCTCGGGGACAGCACCCCATCTCCCCAACAACTGATTCACTCTCAGAATCAGCAAGTCTCGAAGCATCTGAAGAGAGTCGGACATGACATTGAGCTTGCTCCCAGGGACTTCGTGCCATTCTATGGGCACTTCCATCACTGGTATGCGCAGCTGCTTGGCGAGCAGCAGCAGCTCGACATCAAATATCCACGTCGCGAGATGCTGGCGCGGGAAGATCTGCTGCGCCGCGCGCCGCGTAAACAGCTTGAAGCCGCACTGCGTATCGCGGATGTGGCCGACGCCCACGATGCGCAGGACCGTGTGCAGACCATACATGAGGAAGTTGCGGATGAACGATCGCTGGCGCGCGCGTCAGTCGACAGCGAGAGGTCGGGCGGATGCGACGCACCTTCACGACAGCCTCAGTCTTCACGAGATGGGCTCGGCTGCCGATGGCGACGCCTGCAGCGTCGTCAGAGGGTAGAGTATCCAACGCCTTCCAGAGCAGATCCAGGTCCTCAAAACGGCTCGCACCGTCTGCATCCACCATCAACAGCCTCCGCCCCCTCCCGTGAAGCATTCCATGCCGCACCGTCCCACCCTTCCCGAGGTTCTTCTCTAGCTTCACGACTCGAATCTCCACACGTGCGTATCCGGCTGCGAGCTGGAGCGCCGCGTCTGCGGTGCCGTCCGTCGAGCCGTCGTCGACGATGATGATCTCGAAGCTGAGATCTTTCAGACCGGAGAGATGCGCGACTGCGGTGCTGAGCATCGCGGGCATGCGCTTCGTCTCGTTGTAGGCGGGAACGACTACGGTGAGGTCGAGAGTGCCTTCGTCGTGCAAGGATGGGAGAGTTTGTGGCATTTTGGGGGAGGAGTGGGTGCGGAACTGCTTCTCCGATGCATGCTCGACTATCGGGGGTGGTGTCCAAACAAGGAGAGCAATGTACGCCTGCCGAAATCGTCAGCATGACCTTCACAAGCGCGTGGTGGACAAGGAAATATCAGCATTAAGCAGTATGCAACCGCGACCTTCGTTTCTCGTCGTCGCCTCGGCGCACGTCCGGAGACGGCCCAAGGCTCTAAGAACAAGGATGATAACGGTGTTCATCATGCTCCCTGTGGAGGAGCCAGTCGAGACTGATGAAGGCCGGACTCACCACTGTCAAACCAGCGACTAGCAGGAGACCTCCGTAAAGGAGGATGGTCTGTTCTGGCATGGACGCGAGCTATCGTAGCATGCCTTGACGACGTTGATGGTGGCGGAGGTGGTCAGAGAGAGAGAGTGCAGTGACGGCGGTGCTGCCGCCACGTCGCCGCGGTTTCACTTCCCTCGCGCGCCGGACAGCGCGGAAGTGCTGGCGCCTCTTATTATGATTTTGTATGAGCCTTGCTCTCCTTCAGACTTGTTTCATCCATTACAATCCGTCTCATCATACAAGCCCTCGGGTAGGTCAGTTCATCGCTCGACGATAGCGAAATAAGAGACCAATTTTTGAAAATTGTGTTCTCGACAAATGAATATTTCAACGCCGTGCTCCTCGCCGTCATTAGCTACTCGGAATAGTCAAGATACAGATAGCAATACAATGTACAGTGTTACATCGACTTGGTAGGAAACATATCAGCACCAAATTCAATAGCCCTCCTCCTGGGACCAGCCCGCCTGTCCTCCCTCACCGTCGTTGGTATAGGAACCCTCTTCCACAACTCTTCCATCATCACAAACATCCTCTCGGAACAAGATCCCGGACGGTCCCTGGTGCATTTTCGACACATTCGCGTCCGAGGCGGGGCGCACCGCGCACGTTCGCGGAGAGGTCGCCAAGGCGCTCTTCGCCAATGCGGATACGCTGCTCAGCACCGCGCCCGAGATCTCGCAACTCGACGTCATTGCGCACAAGGTTGTCGCCGGACATGCGAATCTGACCGTCGGCGTACGCGTCATCGTCAAGGCTAAGGCGGACGAAGTGTCCATCGGCGGGCTGAGGGTCATTCTCGCGGTGAGCAGCCGTGTCATAACCCTCAACTCTTGGACGAAGACACTTACCGATCTTTGTGTGCGTAGAGCCGAGGGTCGGATGTCGCCCAGGAGGAGTTCACTCCGTACTGGTATGCGTTCCAGAAGGATGCAACCACGTTCGGTCTTCTGGGCGTGTTCTACAATGCGGAAGGGAGGAGCGTGCATGTCGCGCATGCCGACACGCAGACGATGATGACGAAGATGTCGGACTTCACTGAAGGAGGCCCCGAAGTCTCTTTCTTCGACATCATCACGTACAACATCAAGCACGCGCAGGCTATGTAGCGGTCTGGTGGTCTTCAGTAGATAGGCCGGCGGGAGGAATATACATCGACCGGTACCAGTGGCAGTGGCAGATCAAAGGCAGACACTAACTTAGAACCCGAATCTACTCTTTCTCGCCCGAAGTTGACAGCGAAACCGTCGATGTGGGCGGGTACTGGTGAGAGAAAAGCACTTTCTGTCTCGACGCAACGCTTGACATTCATATTACCGACGACTGCAGGGGACCATGCCACGATGGATGAGACTATGGTGTCGCGGCGGGTGGTAGACTCGGAGTCGACGTCGGAAAGCCCATCTCGTCACGCGTGACATTGTAGGTATGTAGACGTGACGCTCTCGAGATCATCTCGAACGGTCCACTGCCGTCCAGTCCAAAAGGCTCGTCTTCAGATCTCCAACTTCAGTGGTACGTAATTACTTATCTGCAGATGCTGATGACAACGCTGAGAACCAAAGACGTTTCCTAACAAGGTCAGATTCTTCCAATGCCGCAGTCTGGTTCGCGCTGCTGAGGACAGAGTGGCCGGCATTCGAGCACCGAGGTTGTCGGAGGCGCCGGAACGTCGACATGAAGTCGGTGACTTGGTAGCATACCAGATCTTATCTCTTTGTTGCGGGACAAGGTGTGTTCTCCATTCTTTACAAATGAACCTTTCGCTTTCAAGGAGTGCTCTGTGCAGGTGCAACTCTGGCGCGGCCGACGACTACTCAAACGTCCCCTACGTACCTGATGACTTGACAGGTCGGAGGCACGATGATCGATTATCTTGCATGATATCAGAGGACCTGCCACGATATCTGTCCTTCTGAAGATTTATAGCAATACTTGAAGAGTATATAGCTGCAATACGTCGAAGGCGCGCGTGTACTATTGGAGCGGACCCTTTGACGCACGGGCCCCTTTTCCCCATATACCTGAGGTTGCCCTGCCTTTTCCGTTCTATTTAACTCGCTCAGTCATCCACTGCTTTATAGGTGACGAATCTAAGAACTTTCTCGTCGTCGTCGCGTCGCAGTGCAAGCGTCACGAGACTTTCCAAATGAGTCACGGGACTCCAGGCTCGCGTCTCGCGATCGCGGGCTCGTCTCGTCTGGGCTGCCCCTCGACCGAACAACTGCAGTCTCCTCCGCCACTTCGCCACGCATACACATCAGAAAGAGTTCTTTATATTTGACATGTCTGCACGCGCCGTAATCTAGCTCCGTGCCACTCCGGATTCCCCTTCCGAAGTCCCACGCTGATGGGACTGGAGGCGACGAGACGCGTTCCAGCGCACAAGCGCAGGCGAGCTGGACGCAAGCTGGGTCTATGACGCAGCGCATGTCGCCGGTCCGGCCCCATTCTGAGGCTCGCGCTATCGACCCTCAGTTCGTGCGTTGCCTCTAGGCTGCCGGTCCGTCCTGTCTGGAGGGTCGAGGATCGCAAGGGTTTCCGCGATGCATGTATAACACCCTACGTAGAACCTTTCCAGGGCCTATATATACGTTCGCTAGGGAAGAGGGGGGCAGATCCACCACAAACCCAACATGTCTTCTTGCGCAATCTGTTCAGGCCTGTTCAAGGCGCCCACCGCTCTACCCTGTGGTACGTAGCGGTCAGATATGCGTTTAGATCACCGTCCTGATTTATGACCCGCAGGCCACGTATACTGTTACGACTGCATCACCAAGGCCACGCGATCCTCAACCTCCATGTCGACAACTGTGTGCCCAACATGCCGCGCCCCCTTTTCAATAGGTGAGGAATTTTCTTTCTCCTATACCCCGAAAACAAATTTCGATACTGACCACGAAGACCCCGTAGCTGCCGTAGACGTAAACCTCGTCCCACAACACCTCCGACACTACTTCCTTCCGCCGTTCCGGCGCATCTACCTCGACACGCCCGCACCACCGCCACATTTCTCCACCAGTTCCGTGTCCCCATCGCCACCACGGCAGCTGTCGGCGAGGACCACACAACTGCAAGCTGAGAACCGTGTGCTGCGCGAAAGCTGCCTTGCCTGGCGCCAGCGCGCGGAGGCGCAGGCCGCCGCGAGTCTCGGGCTCGCCGCTCTGATACGGGTGGCGAAGGAGCAGGAGAGGACGCGCCGGCAGGAGCGCGACGAGTTTTCGAGGAAGTACGATGTGCTGCTGAAGCAAATTTCGGTTTCGCGTGAACGTCTACCGTGGTGTGTACTGTGGCCAGTCCCGCTACGTCTCCTTGCTCATGATTTTGAACAGTGATGGATGTGCTGCGGCTGTTACGAGCAAGGAAGATGCCATGGATTGTTCCTCTGCTCAAGATCTCGACTCGGAGGAAGGAGCTGAACCATAGCGTACGCCAGTGGGAAGCTTGTCGCTTTAGCTTCATTCAGGACTAGTAACTCTATAATATACACGAGTGGATGGTGGCTCGCGCAGCCCCATGGTTTAGGGAGTCTCCCTCCCCAGTCGGCAAATTTCTTGCGAACTTCCATCAATTGAAAGTTATAAGTCGAGCAAAAAGACAAGCGGGTGATCATGTGGCCAACGTGGGGGTCGAACCCAAGACCTTCGAGTTATTAGCTCGACGCTCTAACCAACTGAGCTAGTCGGCCATCTGGAGACAAGTACTCGGACACTGTTGGCCGTGGAAAGGATTCCCCAGCAGGCCGTTATGGTTTCGAATAGCATTTTTACATAATAAGCTAGTTTCACTTCCAACTCGACATTGCTCTCCTCCCTCCAGCTCCCTCCTCGTATTCATTATCCAATTTCGCGATTCTTTACGCGCACATGGCACCTGCGAAGCGTTCGGGCAGCATCAAGAATATGAAACAAGGCACCTTGTCGTTCGTCTCCTCAAAGCGAACTGCCAGTGGAGCAACCAGTGCAAAGGGCAAACAGCAAGCACCGACGAAAACTCTCGCTCTCTCTTTCGACAGCCCTTCCTCGAAAGTATCCGTGAGCAGCAGCAACAGCAGTAGCACGGATGGAGACGAAGTGCAAATCGGTGCTGTGAGCAGGGGCTTGACTCGGAAACGGAAGGCGAGCGAAGTGTCACGTTTGCACGAGAGCATAGAGCAAGTCGAACCGCTGCCACCAGCCAAGCGTCTTAACACCGGCGACAAACGATGGAACAAAGCATACGGGGCTGCAAGGGACAAGATGAGTAACCTGGAGCCCAGTGCGTGCTGTCACTGCTCTACTCAGGCGGATGGCTGACTTACTCTCTCACCCGTGTGCAGTCCATGCCGAGAGCCAGACCAAAGTGGATCACATCCTGCGCGTGTTTGACCTGTGCGAAACACCTTCCCTCGCCTGTTTGTAGCCGTCGCTTATATGCGCCTTGACTCGTGAACAGATGTTACGAATACGGCCCGTGTGTCGGCGTTCCTCGTCTTGAGAGATGGGAGCGCGCTGCTGCCTTGGGTCTCAATCCTCCGCTTGAGGTGCGTCTAATTATTGTTTCGGTCTCCGGGCCTGACGAATCGGATGGTTGCTGACGCAACGGCATCAGGTGCGAGAGATCCTCTCTACCAAAGAAGGGAGCGAAGATAGGCTCGCGCAATCCGTCTTCTTCAACGAAGTCTGAGTCGGCTCTGTCGTTCACCGGCACCCGCGGTGACTGGATTCAGATGGCCGCGTTCTGTATTTCTTTCCACAGTAGCTGTACAGACCCAGGAAGGTTCGTTGTTAGTACCATTTGTCTGTACTGTAGTAGTGCTTCCATTTTGTACATCCTGTTGATCTTCCGTACTTGTGTGCGATAACGACGCCCCGCATGGCGACTATATTATCTGTCATTATGCAAGGGCCACGCCGCCGTTCATGAACGTTCATGGGCCCGTGGCCAGAGAATTTGGACCCGAAAGACACGTCAGCGGCGTTGATTCTTCAGCTATTATGATATAATTGGCTCGACAAGCTCCAGAAGTCGAAATCCGCCCTGCACCTCGAGTCTTCGACTCGGACCACCACCTCTATAGCCGGTGAGTTCTTCACTATCGCTCCCCGAAAGGTATGCTGATGTACAGGCCTTGACACAACGCTGCTTATACAGACAAATGACGGATCTCACCGGCCGGTCTCTACGAAGGCAACGCAACCACAGATCGTTCGAGATCATTGGAAGGTGAGTACAGGGTGAGTAGTGGCGACCCGGAAAAGGCAGGGTGTTTAGCTCCCCCGCCCAATATCCGACCTCCTGACCACCCCACAAGAAACGGCCGGAGCTGGGGAGAATTGTATAAAGCATGCCCTGAAACTACCAATCACATTTCCATTCCCCCACATCCCTTTTACAACCCCTACACCTCTCTTGACCATGAAGGAATCCAAAGTCGATGTCCTCATTATCGGTGCCGGTCCCGCGGGCGTTATGTGTGGCAACGGCCTCGCGAGGGCAGGCGTCAACGTCCGCATCATTGACAAGAGGTGCGTTCCCCCTTTCCCCTGAATCCTCGTCACTTACTCGCACGCAGACCGAACAAAGTAGCCGCAGGGCAAGCCGACGGTATCCAGCCCCGCACGCTCGAGGTGCTCCAGAGTTATGGCCTGGCAGAACCGTTGTTGCGCCAGGCAGCGTACATGGTCATGGCGGTGAGCACCGTGTTCTGTTGGAGTCGTCATACCTTGACCGACGGTATTCGCGCAGGCGTTCTATAACCCAGGACCAGACGGCGGACTCGAGGTCGGTGTCGCCCTGACTGCCCCATGTCTCACCCGCTGATCGCGCCCGCGGACAGCGCATAGGTCGCGTGCCTGACATTACAGCGCCGACGGCCAGATACCCGTTTGAGGTACGCTCAGGCGCGGATCTTGGATGCGGCTCTCTCATCTCTATGCTTGTAGGCGACGCTGCACCAAGGCGAGATCGAGAACATCCTTCTCACCGCGATGCGGAAGGAAGGCCTTGAGGTAGAAAGGCCGACCGTTCCGACGTCGCTTGAGATTTCTACCGATGAGGAGGCGTTGCAAGATCCGCACGCGTACCCAGTCAAGGTGGTGCTGCAGCACCTAGCGGGTGAGAACGAGTCGGAGGTCGTGCATGCCAAATTTGTAGTAGGCGCCGATGGCGCTCATTCTTGGGTGCGGAAAACGCTGGGCATCGCCATGGATGGCGATCAAACCAGTACATGGCTTTCTCGTTCGGTCGCCGGTTTAATTACTCACTGGCACGCGTGCATAGATTATGTGTGGGGTGTCATAGACATGGTCCCTTCCGAAGGGACGAACTTCCCCGACATCCGCAATCGGACGGCCATCCATTCGCTCAATGGCTCATGCATGATCATTCCTCGCGAGGACGACAAGATCCGTCTCTATCTACAGCTCACTGGGACCGACGCCGTGGACCCGATAACAGGACGAGCAGACCTGTCCAAATGGGGTCCCGAGCGTCTTATGGAGGTTGCTAAGAAAACATTCTACCCGTACAAGATTGACACGACTCCTGACAAGGTAGATTGGTGGACGATCTACGTCAGTGAGTGGCAACAGTGTATCCGGCTGCAGCCGCACTTACGTGTTGCCTAGTCGGCCAACGAGTCGCATCGAATTATTCAGTACACGACCGCGTCTTCATCGCAGGCGATGCTTGCCACACGCATTCTCCCAAAGCAGGCCAAGGCATGAACGCTAGCATGAATGATACTCATAATCTCAGTTAGTGCCTCGTGAGCTTACCACTTCAACACTCACGTCAAGCATCTAGTCTGGAAATTGACGCATGTCTTGCGGGGATGGGCGAACATGTCGCTATTGGACACGGTATGCACGCTCGTCTTAACTTCTCTGCGCCACCTGACGGCCGTTCAGTATGCCTTTGAGCGACGGAAATATGCGCAGGACCTCATCGCCTTTGACAAGCGCTTTTCGGCGCTTTTCTCGGGGAAGCTCAAGTCCGAAGACGAGGAGCATGGTGTGACGCACGAGGAGTTCCTGGCGTAAGCTGCCCTTCTCCATCCGCGCAGCCCTTCCTGACACACTGACCCAGCGCATTCCAAGGCTACGGCAGCTTCACGTCGGGGATCGGTGTGCATTATGCGCCGTCCGCGATCACTGAGCCAGCACATCAGTCTGCCGCAGCGAACCTGACCGTCGGACAGCGCCTCACACCGCATATTCTTGTGCGCGCCGCGGATGCTCGAACTGTCGAAATCCAAGACATGTGCCCTGCCGACACGCGGTTCAAGGTTCTCCTGTTTGTCGGCGACCTCAAGGAACGCTCACGCCTGGAGGCGCTTGCGGCGGCGCTGCAACGCCCGGACAGCTTTTTGCAGCACCCTGCCGCGGCGTTCGATATTGTGACAATCGCCAAGGGCCGGAAGGACACGATCAACTATCTGGACGTGCCGGCGGCGCTGCGGACGCATTGGACCAAGTACGTATGGTCATTCTGGTTCCGTGAGTGTCGTACTGAGCGAGCCGATAGGGTCTTAGTCGACGATATGGACGTGCTGGAGAAGCAGGGCGGGAAGATGTACGAGGCGTACGGAATCGCGGACGCGGGCGCCATTGTCGTCGTCCGTCCGGATGGCTACGTCGGAATCGTGGCGCCGCTTGGCCAGCTAGACAGCGTTGATACCTACTTCGCCGGATTCATGAAGTCGCAGACTGCTTAGATACCATACCACTATCTACTTACTTAATCTTACGAACCGACACGCGTGTACGAGTAGAAACGTGTACAATGTATAATGCAATGTAGTGAAACGGGTATATCCTATGACAGAGCATGGAACATGGGAAAAGACGCAATGCATATACTAACTCAGCCTCGCCATCCTGGCCCTATCGGTGCCGCCTCGGCGCTGTCGATCGGCACCCTCCTCGCACCACCCTTCCCAGCCGGGAGCTGGCTACTAACCCCAAGTTTGCTCTTCGTGCCGACGCTCGCCCTGGCAGGTGCAGGCGCAGTGGCCGCGGGCTGCGACCTCGCGACCCCGCCCGCCTTGTGCGCGGGGCCCTTCAACCTGCGCTTGATCGTGTTCTCCTTCTCCACGCCCGCGGGCTTTGTCGTCTCCATCGCCGCGGCGAGCGACTTCTTCGGCGGCGCGGGCGCAGGGGCGGTGAACACGAGCGCGGGGCCCCGGCCGGCGTTCTTCTCGACTTGCTTCTCGCGCAGCGGGCTGTCGTCTTCGTCGGGCGGCGGCATGATGTCGAGCGCGGCGAGCGGGGGCGCGCCGCCCTCGGGCGAGTCTGCGAGCATAAGGATGCGGCTGAGGGGGCTCGGCTTCGCGGGCGAGTACGCGTGCACCATGCGCGGCGCGAAGGGCTTCGCCATGGGGAACGGCCGGTGCGCGAGCGGCGGCGTCTGGGGATCTGGTGTGGCGAGGGGCGGCGAGTCCGCTGGCGTGGCGCTCTCTTCCGGGTATGGGGGTGTCGTGGATGGCCCTGCATGTGGGACCTCTGGCATCGTGGACAGTAGGGTATCGGGCCGTGGAGGCAAACGTGAGTGCGGAGACGGAGGAGGCAAGACAAATGACGTCGGAAGCAAAGAGGACGGGATGACCTCAGTTTCGAATGATGGGACGAAGTTCGATGAAGAACCGACTCCGAGGCCTAAGCTTAGTTTGGTCGACGATCTGCGGAATGCAGAACGCTTGCTGGATGCTGCTTTCACAGGCGAGTGCCGCGGAGACTTGGGCTTTGATTTTGTCTTGCGCGGGGATCGTCGGGACGCCGGTGCCGAGAGTTCTGGCGGGAAGTGCTCGTCTGACGTGACAATTGTTGGGAGAGTGTTGAACGCTATTTTCGCTTGCCACGAGAGCCTCTCTTCCATGAATTGGGCACGCTCAGCCTGTCGGACAGGTAAGACCTATTGTGCATGAATGGGCAAGTTAATGCTCACCTCGAAACTGGCCTTCTCCGCATCCAAACGAAGAGTAGCATCCTCCAGCGTTGCATCATCATTCCGAAGTTTGGAACGTACAGGGTCCAGCGTTTCCGTGTCCCGTCCTCCGGCAGGCGTGGGAGCAACTGGTAAACGTTCTTCCGTCGATGCCTTGCGAGAAGGCAAAGGCTCATCTGACAAGGGCCGCTGAGCTCCAGCGGAAAGTGAAACCGAACCAGTCTTGATTATATCTGCGAGACATCGTTGAGTTGAGGAGTATAGAGCTTCAACATCTGGCGCGCGCACCTAGCTCGGACCGCAATGCAGATATCGTCTCCTGCAATCGGTCTATCTCAGTTGCATGGGCTCTGCCCTGTGCCTCAGCTCTCAACCGCGAATCCTCCGGAAAGGAATCAGAGAATACCGCCCTCCGCGGAACGGGTTCCGACCGGAGAGAAGTCACTGCATCGCGTAAGGAAGTCAGCAGGGTGCTAAGCCTTTCAAAGGCGGCATCAGGAGTCCCCAAGGGGAACAAATCGATTGGGCCCAGAGGAATTGGCTGAATACGAACCAATCAGTGCACATCCTCAAGCGACAGTGCGGTACATACAAAGTCGAAGTCATCCGGATCTTCGCTGACTGCTTTATGCAGTACCTTGCGGACCGCATTGGCGATATCGATGATGAGATTCTTAAGCTCCGTGTTCTCTTCTCTCAACCGTTTGCATGCTTCCTCGGCCTGTTCCAACGCAGTGTCGACCAAACTTCTACCCTTCCCGAGTATGTCGTTGGCTGTGCCTTCCAGGATGTCAGCGTTTGCTGCCCTCACGGAAAGCATGCCACTGGCGACGGTGCCGAGCTTGAGTTGAGCATCGGATAGTTTGGACCACTTCTCGACCATGCGTTCAGCCTCCTTCTCTTTCTTCTTCAGTTCAGCCTGGTGGGTAGCTCTTACGGCCTGTAAAGATGTACGGGTGCGCTGAAGCTCCCCCGTGGTGTGCTTGTGAGCAGCTTCGGCCTGTTGGAGTGCTTTCGTTGCGGTTCTAGATAGATGTCGGACGGATGCAGCGGTCTGTATGAAAACAACTTACGCGAGTTTAGACTTATGGTGTGTGGCCTCTCTTTCTGCATTGGCCATCTTCTCTGTGCTTGTTCTATGCATAGACTGCAGGCGTTCATGGTCATATGATAGTGTCCTCAACTTGGTACTCAGTTCCTCTGTACGGTTCATGTCTTCCTGAAGGCGGCTATATGGTCAATATCAAGCCCATTTCGGTGAGTCAACAACACACCATTCTCTGGCTCAACATCGCAAACAGACACTTGACCACCTTCTCCGAGTCTCCATTCGACAGACCGTCCAGTGACAGGCCCGGCGAGATCGTGAAGCCATGCGATATGAGTTGCGCGTTGACGTATTGAAGAGTTGAAGTAGATGTAACAGAGCCCGATGACGATGCTTCTGAGTAAGGAGACCCGTCGGGCGATGTCGAAGGCCCTGGAGCAAAGTGTACAAGTTTCTTGAGGGGCGTCTCCATCTTGTACGCGGCCTTGGAGTCTCTGCTTTGAAAGGAGTAGGGTCACCAGTATTTTCACGTAGAATAGCAGTCTGTGGGTGACGGAAGTCGTTAGTAGAGGACGTCGTCGTCGAGCTCGTCGCTGTTGTCGGTGGCCTTCCTCGACGCGGTGGACCCACGTGCTGTGTTTGACTTACGCGTATCACGTGTCCGACGCGACGGCATCACGCGGGCGGATGTAATTTTGGTCCTGCGGCCCCCGGGAACCCAAGGCAGGTCTGGGGGGAATAAGCGGTGAATAACCTGATGACCAGATAGCTGAGAGTATGTTCAACAGTCTTCGTAAATATTTGAGCTCAGAAGGTACCCATTCCGGTTACAATCTAGCTGAGCATCTGGTGCTTTGAGTAGACAAGAAGCGGGAAGTGAGGAGGGCATCGGAGGACAAGGGGTGCCCCGGGGTCTGGGACGCCGTCCTCCCCACTCGAGCGTCGACTGTCGCGCTACTGCCTAGTACCTGTAACCTCCGACCATAACCCTCTTGAACTATCTTTATTTCTCGACTTTCCTACTCTAATTCTCAGCTGGGCCCTCGCGTTATGCCCAGTGTGTCCGTATTATCCGCGTCACCTGCTGCCGGAGGCTTCGGACCCTCGTTCTCCAGTAAGCATTCGTTTCGCCCGATGGCTCGCCATGTCTCTAGTCGCATGCACTGATGTGGTCGGATAGCCGTACAAAACGGATCCACAAGGCCATTCAACGACATGTCCATCCCAGAAATCAAGGAGAAGGCGATTCTGCATGCGCAGCGAGCGAGCAAGGGCGCTTCGCCAATCACCCTCATCCGCTCAGCGAAGAGCCAAATTGCACTGGCTCAGACATGCGAAGCTGCAAACGACCCCCACGGCGCTTTGAGCGCGTTGACGAAGGCTGCCGCCCTCACTCGTATGTTCATGGACACCGCGGACTTCAAGGCCGAGAATCCACCTGGGAAGCAAGGTGTGCTTTGGAAAGAATTCGTGGAATTTCAGCAGGTAAGACCCTCTTCCTCACAACTACCTCTTTCCCGACCATATTTGGCCAGCACGATGGGAACGACCTTGCAGGGCGAGCACACGCAGTGGAGACGAGACTCGCACAACTAGAGAGGACTGCGACTACTCAGTACGCAGCACATCTCTCGCCCCTTCACTGCTTCCTAATTTCTTGTGACAGAGTGAATGGTGATGCTAGCTCATCAGAGAGCGGTGTTCAGAAGGCCTCAGGAGGAAGTATTGCAGATCGGATGCGTTCGTTGCAAGATGCGGGGTTGTCGGTGAGCACCACAAAACGTATCTCGCGCGAGCTCCCTTCGGCTCTGTCCATCCCTCTTTCCCCAACAACCTCCTCGGTTGACGCCTCTCGGACAATTAGAAGTACAATGCAGGGCCTTGGTCTGTCTTCCCCGACAATAAGCCACAGCACATCGGTTTCATCGATCCTTGGGAGCCCTCCACCGTCATCACACACCTTCGTCTCACCATCAACCCTAAGCCCACCTTCGCCGTCCTCTTCCACGTCTTCTTCTCCTCGGGCCACCTCGTTCAGCCCTATTGAGTTCTCACAAACGTTTCCTTCCATCGACGAGCTCGAGGAGAAGGAGATTGAAACCCGACCGCTCCCCGTTCCGCCCACTGGTGCTAGCAGCTCTGGCCGGCCGTCACCATGGAATACTGGCGATCGCTCACCGGTAAATGGTGTAAAGTTTCCCGTTCTCCCTGTTGATCCTGGCCCTCGTCCTGCGAGCACCCCCATCTCTCCTGCAATCGACCATTTCGCGAGCCGTCCATCTTCTCCGACCAAGCTCGCGAATTCTCCGGGGCTGACTCCGAAACAACTTGCATTCAAGCCGTCACGCTCGCCTCTCAACCAGCATACCCCGATGCCCGAAGACTTTCATGTCAAGAACATGGTCAACCCTCGAGAGTTGTACGACTACATGTACACCAATGAGTTGAAGGTCTTGCTTCTGGATGTTCGGTCACGAGAGGCGTTCGATAAGGAGCACATTGCCGGAGACGCAGTCGTATGCATTGAGCCTTCAGTGCTGTTGCGGGATAAGTGAGTACGCAAGTTTCATGATTGTCATGGTGCTAATGTGGAACAACGTGATAGCGTTAGCGGTCAAACGATTGAGGATTCGCTCACGGTAGCTCCGCGGCACGAATGGGTCTTATTCTGTAATCGCGACAAATTCGATTTGGTAGCGATCTACGACGACTCTTCTAAGACTTTTGGCCCCCTCGACTCTCCTATTTCGTCGCTGGTTCGTGCCATATACGAGACCGCGTTCAGAAAGATTCTCAAGAAGTACCCTATCCTCCTCGTCGGTGGCCTCGGAGCTTGGCGGAAAGAGTTTGGAGACTCGCAACTGTACAAACAAGAATATGGCACTTTGGACATGTCATCTGTGCCGACGCCCACACTACCCTCTAGCTCTACCCTTGAAAGCTTTAGGCTTCCTCCGGTGCCTACAAGTCCTTTACCTGGGCGTGCTCCTCCAGGCATGAATGGCCAAACCGAGCACGTACCTGTATCACCGCGGTAAGATCATGCCCTGCAGACCCTCCACATTCTTGACTGACCTCCGACCTAGCCCGTCGGAACCCAACGGCGTCAATGAGCCCGTCCGTCGTCTGGTCCGCAAGCCTACCATCACACGCCCTCCATCCGTGTCGTCTTTGTCGTCTTTCTCACGCAACATCTCTGATAGCGTGTGTACCAAGAGCCTGCTTCAATTATTGACGTATGCTCATGTATCATCTAGATTTCCTCACCGCCGATACCACAGTCTATGACTAATGGCATCCAATACCCTCAATTCGCACGGACGATGTCGCCAAATCTGACTGGATCTGGATCATCTTTCAACAGTTCCGCTGGCAACTACGGCTTGGTTACCCCACCGCAAGCATCCATCCATCCCTCTCCACTCTCTCGACGCCGCAGTACCTTTGTTGACCAATCGCAGGAAGCGTTGGCAGGATATGGCGCACGTTCTTCCATCGACTACCCAGACCTTTCCTCGCAACACATCCTGCGGCCCCCGCCTGTGGCCGCTTCTCCTGGGCAGGAACGGAAAGAAAGGCCTCGAGTCGCACAGCACGGGCATTCGTTCTCTGTTCCACAAACTGGTCCGCCACCACCGACAATCCCATCCGACTACCCTGTGACATACTGGTCCGACGTCCAAATTGGTGCATCCGGTCTCAAGAACCTTGGGAACACTTGCTACATGAACTCTACCATCCAATGTCTGAGCGCGACAGTACCCTTCGCGCGGTTCTTCACGGGTATGTCGTCGATTGAGTGGCGTTATTTTTGTGAGACTCATAATGGCTATAGACGGTCGATGGAAAAGCGCAGTCAACATGGTCAACCCTCTTGGCTCGAAAGGAAATTTGGCCAACGCGTTCTCCAGTATCCTGCATGAAATGTGGCACGAGGAGATGCCATACATCTCTCCGTACCCGTTTCGGGTGAGTTTTTCCCTCTTCGTCGAACCAAGGCTTTTCTTAAATGTCATTCTTCTGTGTTTCAGAGATCCATATGCTTGCATGCCCCACAGTTCGGAGGTACAGAACAACACGACTCTCAGGAGTTCCTCAGCTTCCTATTGGATGGTCTACATGAGGACCTCAATCGCATTCTGAACAAGCCGAATTACGAAGTGACGCCGGCGCGCGAGGAGGAGCTCGAGAAGCTGCCGCAGCAGATCGCAAGCGAGCAGGAGTGGAAGATCTACCGCATGCGCAACGACAGCCTCATAGTAGACTTCTTCCAAGGCCAGTTCCGGAATCGCCTGGAGTGCATGACGTGCAACAAGGTGAGTGTTCCTTTTTTTGTCTCTTTCATGCAAGTTGTTGATGGCCGCGTTCTAGACATCGACGACCTACAACACGTTCATGTATCTGTCGCTCCCTATTCCGAACACCAAGCACAACAAGATCTCTCTCCAGCACTGTCTCGACGCTTTTGTTAAGGAAGAGGTGATGGAGAAGACCGACGCCTGGTACGCACTAAGCCCACCTATGCATTAGCGAGGCATATTCTGATATATTCCCACAGGAATTGCCCAAGATGCAAGACACTGCGGAAAGCCACCAAGCAGCTTTCACTGTCTCGCCTCCCACCCGTACTCCTCATCCATCTCAAACGCTTCTCTTTCAAGGGTCCCTTCACAGACAAGATCGAGAAGCACATCGACTTCCCACTGAAGGGCCTAGACCTGACGAACTACATGCCACCGCCTTTACCACCAGGTGTCGACAGAGGACAGATGGGCATGCAGAATCTCGCCCTTGATGACCCCCGACTTCAGATACCACCATACAAATACGACCTTTACGCTGTGACCAACCATTTCGGCAGCCTGAGCAGTGGCCATTGTAAGTGACATCGTCCATGCTATACGCTTCTATTTGACCTTATCGGCGCTCCTAGACACCGCTTTTGTCGCCTCGCGAGGAGGATGGCTCTATTGCGATGATAGCCGTGTCACCCCTTCTCAAGCCAAAGAAGTTGTTGTACGTGTTTCGCTTCCCATTTCAGTCTCGCCTTCTCTGACAACCGCGTCTTCAGGGAAAGCCTGCATACGTTCTGTATTATAAGAGGGTGAAAGCATAGCCTTTCCTGCCTGCTTACTCGCGCGTTCAATGCTCTTTATCGCATGTATTGCTCATCTCGCATTCTGACTAACAGTACAAAGTAGGACAACATGTAATCATATGTATGCAGACTCGACAAGACAAAGTCAATAGGACTCTAGGATGATATCATAGCCTGCGGGTCGCTATGTCCGTTCCCGTTCAGCCGGGGCTGCTGCTCGAAGAAACACTTGTGGCAGAGAAGTTTCTGCTCTGGTCTAGTGGAGTTCAGCGTGGGCGCTACGGGCACAGGGTGGAAGAACGGCGAATACGCGGTCTTGCAGTGGTAGCATTTCGGCTCCGCGGGCTTCGGCGTGTGCCCGTTCAGCGTGATGTCCTTCTCCTCGATGATCTGGTCGAGACGCCGGGCCTTGCGCAGCAGCGCGTGCGACTGCGCTACCTGCGCCTGCTTGTATGTCCGGCAGTAGACCTGGAGCGCGGTCTGTGCGCGAGGTGGAGTGAGCGGGGCGTAGAGAGGTGGTGCCCAGACATACCTCGCCGAGCTCGTTGGTCTCGCAGATGTCGTAGAACGGGCGCCGGCTGCTGTCGTGCTCCTTGCACCGGACGACCGCGTGCATGCTCCCAACGGCCTCCTTGAAGGTGACAGTCGTGCTCGGATCCCGTCTGACGTTCTTGATCTGCAACTCGCGTCAACGAAGCTCAGAATATCGTGGGTAACGCGTGCGCGCACCGCTTGGACCTCGAACCCGAACTTGTAACCGCGGCCCCAAGCGCAGGAGACGTGGTACTCAAGAGGGCAGTCGCTGCACTGCACGACGGCGCCGCCGGTGTGGTTGCACAGCGCACATTTCTGAGTTCGGAAAATGTCAGATACGCGTGGAAATAAGCGAGGAGATGGGTTAAACCTACAGTTGCCCAGCGATGGCTTGGTATCGTGCTGATGCCCTCCACGATGCGCAGACGCGCGGCATCGGAAAAGGTCACCTCAGGTATAAACACCGCACACGCGACATGGGCCCAGCCCTGGCCCTCGGTCGGTTTGCAAACCCGCAGGTAGTTATCGAATGCGGGGTACGCTTGATCTTTGTTCTTGCGTCGCGGACGTGGGCAGAGCACACAGTCCGTATTCTGTGTAGAGTTAGACCCACTTCTACTGTAATGAAATCGTGCGACTCACTAGAGATGCCTCCGCAGTCTTCTCGTTCTGGCAGAGATCGCACGTCCACCCATCGGCGTTGCTTGAATCCGAAACGACACCACAAGCGCCTTGGAAGGTAGCGTCAGCGAGAGCAACCGGACCCCGGACATGCATGTATACTCACCAGAATGAACGCGAGTATGGCATTGCAAGCACTTCAGGACTTTTCCCACAGGTCCGTTCTTGTGACATGCAAGACAGCGGACCTGTGGGGCAGACGAGCCGCCCGGCGGGGGACTTGACTGACTTGTTCCCATGGTCTACGCGCATGCGGCGATAGCGTTACTATCAGCACCCACGCACGAGCGGAAGCCACCCACCTTGGCCCGCTTTGCGCTGGAAGCAAGTGGAGTTCCCTCGCGCTTCTCGACGGTCTTGGCCTTTGCTACCACAGACTCCTCACGCACAGGCCGCAGGTGATTCAGGTCGGCGTATTTACGCCAGCTCATGCCGCAGTTATCGCACAGGACGTTCGAAGAGAGGTTCTTCGGCGCCTTCCACCAGACCTTCGACTCGCGGCTGCGGCATGCGCCGCAGCTGCTGTTTGCCTTGGTTGGCTGTCTGACGATAGAACCCTCCTCGTCTGAGTCGAGGTCTGGTGCTTGAGATACCAGATTGAATTCAGGCTTGTATGAAGGTCCAAGAAGTCTGCGCCGCTTGTTCTCTTCACCGAGCTTCTCACTAGAGATGATTGTCAGAGACTTCAGGTCAGGTCTGTCGCGACGAGGACTTACTTTTTCCAATGACCGTAGTAGCGCACTACCTCGTATATGTCCCTGGTACCGACCTCGTCTCTGACAGCGCGGAGCTCAGCACCTTGGGCAAGGATGGCATCTTCGAAAGCGGCCTTCTCGTCTTCGTCCCATTCCCGATCACAGTACCTGGTCTCCTCCGCCTTCCGTTTCCACTGTTACGGATACGATTAATATCATTCATATCAAACGAGATGAAGCTTCGTTAATACCTTTTCGAGCCGACGTGGATTGGACATGTTGATGGAGGACATCTCGCGTCCAGCGAGCCAGGCATCAGATAAACGCTTTGTCACCTCAGTGAGCCAGTCGACGCTGCTGCGGATCTCTTGCTTGGATGTCAGACGCGCTTTACGACTTTCCACTGTGTGTTGACTTTGTTAGGCTTGTTTATGGAGAAAACTCAGCGGCGCTGGGGACTCACGCTCGGCCACTGAAGAAAGCACGTGTCAGTTTCCATATTTGGAGGTGTCGTCGATTCATATTCCCACGCTTACCTTCTGCTTCAGACATCCTGTTGACAACGCTGAGTATCTCGATGGTCGAATCTCCCCCTCGCTCCTCGGTATCTGGGGGACAAACAATACCTCAACTACACCCAAATCAACGGATTCGATGATACCAAACATACCTGGATCGCGCTCGGAGTTGAGCGCAGGGATCGTTGCCTGGTATTTTGGCCCCACCCGAGTCGTCGTGCGGGGAAATATCAAGTCATCGGCATCTGGACATCCAGCACACTTCAGCTCTCCAAAAATCAACAAACCCAGTCCAAAATATCTCACCCAAGGTATCTTCTGCCACGGTGTACAATCTTGACGTAGTCTGTCATCAGATGCACCCACCAGCGACACACAAGTCCTACTTACCCGAAATATCGGAATGGCCACATCTTGAAGTGCTTGATCGCGAGGTTCTCTTCCTTCTCCGCAAGCGAGCGGTCCTTCCGGGGGCGGCCGCGGCCGCGGGCAGGCGGCGCGTTGGACTTGGGCTTCGCGATGGGCGTCGTATGGCGCACCTCGTGGCCCTCGACGGCCTGCTCGTGCGCGCGGGAGCAGGGCCCGCACGTCCAGCCGTATCCGCGCGTCGGCTTCGCGATGAGAGGCGGCTGCACGCAGCCCATGTGGAAGAAGCTCTTGCATCGGTCGCAGCGCACGCTTTCCGGGCTGGGGGTCGGGGTTAGGGCACAGCGGATGCACAGCAGCAGTGGAGTGGAGATACGCACGGGGGACACCATGTTGTGCAGGTGTCGCAGTGCCGGAGGGTGTCGGTCAGGTCGGGCACGATTTCCTTCTCCGCGACTACGTATTCGTATCTGGATGTGAGGACCTCCCGAATATTGGGTGGGACTGAGAACAATTAGTCGAGGGAAACAATATGTAAGAAATCACAGAAGCGAAAGAGTGTACATACGATTTCGCACGTCATTGGACTGAATGACCTCGAATTCTTTCTTGATATATGGGTCGAAGAGCCGATTGAAATAAAAGCGGTCTGGCCGTTTTTTCCAACCCGCGAGGTCAGTGATCTTGTCGCGATGGACGACGAAACATTTCGAGCGCAGCTGCGTGATGTCGCATATTTCCGAATATATTGCGGCCAGAAGCAGGCGCGAGTCGGCGACGGGTCGGTCGCTCACATCGGACGGGCGATAATACCAAGCGAGGCGGACGCGGGTGTAATTTTGATTCTCCTTGCCTTTGCCCTTGAGGGAGGCTGCGGAAGTGCTGTTTCCGGGTGTGTTGCCTCTTGAAGCGCCATCCGGGGGCAGGAACTCCATGATTCGCGCCACTGAGTAAGGGGTCCCATCACGAACTGACCAGCTGGGAGAACAGTAGACGTGGTCTGCGTAGAAAAATATGTCTCAGTCCCTGAACAGCGATGAGATACTGGAGAGAAAGATTTCTACCATTGACTTTGACCTGGTCTCCGCTCTTGAGAGTTATGTGAACAGCCATTCGGGGGATTTGGTAAGTTACGTCGAGAAGAGGGATTGACTACGAGGAACCACAATAAAACACAACCTGCGAGGGGCTGATGAGATCTGAATGAAGTGGTGGAATGCAATGTGAGGGGGTATTTTCTGGAGAGGAATGAAGTGGTTGGAGGCAATGAACAAGCAGTGAAGCGTCCGCAGAAGGACGATCAAGAAACAAACTCCGACAAGGACGACTCGGGTCCAACAAAAGCCCACAAACTCAAAAGACACCCTCCAGGCCACTCTTCGGCCCCATTCAATTCCCCTCGAGGCTCCAGTAAGTTGACATACCTTCTCGAAGCTCGTTTTCTAATAAAATAGATGTTTCTGTATCGATAAAGTGATTTGCAACAAATTCTCTCGTCTTGCTGTCTAGACTGAGATCAAAATCGCCAGCCCTGTGCATCTTTTCCGGCCCACAAACTTGGTGACCCGCTCGTACTTCTGGAAAAGAAAGTATTGCCTCTCCTATGACTGGATTGGAGCCATGATACTGACGGCAGTCTTCGCGTCTTCGTGTATTCTCGCCATTGGGGAGGACTGCCGCCGGTTCGGCAAGGGGTCGCTTATGTAACGCTGCCGGGCCGGCGCAGTGGTAGCCGCAGAGGCTGGTCTGGAGGACCGCCCGAACGCGGCATGAACGTGGAACGTTGACTGTTGACCGTATGTATATGAACTCTTAGGATGGCGTGGACAGTGTCTCCTACGGTGACCTGGTATGACAGTCTCTCCATCAATTCAAGAGGATGCCTCATAGAATATCTTTCTACATGGGATGCTTGAAGCGACGCAATCTAGGCTGTACGTAGAACTTCACACGAGTTCTGGAAGGCCAGTGGCCCGAAGGGGGCTGCGTCTTCGCAATGTGGTCAAGTTCCATACAGGCTCTATGAATTTTGTATGTACGTGTACGGAGAAGGCTTTCCGGAGTTCGTTGGGAGTTGGTTAGGCCAAGCAGGCGGGTCTGAGCACCGCGGCCAGCGATGTCGATAGATCAGAATCGTATGTTGCATACCCGCCTACTACTTATTATGCAACAAGGAAATGAAGGTATTGCAGACTCCCGCGCAGAGACTCATCTTATGCATGCTTTCATAGCGAAGTGAACAGCTTGGCATTCAGCGCAACGTCGGCGCGCCGCCAGTGAGTCGCCGTACGCTTGGCGCAAGGCCTTCCTATTTTGGAATAGACACTGCCTGTTTTGGACCTTTCGACAATTCGACTGTTTGCAGACGATTTGCGAGGCGCATATATTCTCCTCCTTCCTTCTGACCACCATCTTTCCAGTATTTCTCCATCTTCAGCTACACTTCCTGGCCGGCGGCCGTTAGGGACAGCTTCAGGCTGAGGATGGACGTCGACAGGAACCCCGGACACTGCATTGGCGCGCGAAAGATATCCCGGATACAGAAGTATGTACTAGTGTGGGGTCGGATTAGCCCCGAGATGGTCCCTGCACGATCACCGTTTCACTGCAACGCTCTGTGGGCGGGTGTTGCAGCGTCGATGGCCGTTGATGGGCGCGACCTGCGACGAGTATGCTTTCATGACGCCCAGTCATCTTGAGCGCCACGGAGATCGCGAGGACAGCCGGAGGAAATCGCTGCCAGCAACAGAAGCAGCTGGACCGCTTTGGGTGCGACAACGAGGTGCTGTCGGACAGCACTCCGACGACTGTGCCGCACGGCGAGCAATATCTCGCATCAACTCCAAGGCACGCGGGAGCGACGGAGGTTAGGGGCATGATGCGTGCGAACCGACGGAGGCGGCACGGCACAGGATCGGGCTCGGGCGGGCCTAAGGGCGGCCGGTGCTCTTTTCCGGTCGGTCCTCACGGATTCACTCAAGACAGCTTCCACTCCCTATTCCTGTCATCCTCCCTTCCACGCCTCCGCCCACCTTAGTCCCAGGTCAGTGCACTGCACCTCCTCGACCGACCTGCGGGGCTCTCTTATGCGCAACCCCTCGTCAGACTGGTCGCGTTCTCTGTCCGGAGCAGGCACCACGGGCACCTCAACATCCACCTCCACGAAATGGACTGAGGAGTATCCCATGAAAGACCAAGCCGAGAAAAAGGGCGGGTTCAACACCCACTATAGCGATGTCCCCATCACCCCCCTCACCCCCGCTGCCGTCAAAGCTAACGCCGACGCCCTCTTGCCTCCCCCCGCCGTTGCCAAGGACGGTTCGACCGCCTCTGGCCGCCAGAAGCGCAAGAAGTCGGCACGCGTCGAGAGTGGGCTGCGCGTGCACTGGGCACGGTTTAGGCGCCGCCTTGGCACTGGCACGAGCCCGTCGACCTCGTCGCTCATGGACGAGAGTACGGGCGAGAGCAGCGTCATGCGCCAGCACATCAAGGGGCCATACGGGGAGGACGATGAGGTGGATGAAGTGGTGGTCGATCGGAATTGGGCAGAAGAGATAAAGAGCTCCGTGAGCCAGTCAGAGGCGGGCGACAGCCCGGAAAAGAGTCAGGCGCTCGGCGGTGCGAATGCCAGCACGGATCATGAGAGCGTTGCGCTACACATCGAAGGTTTCTGGGCGATCTGTACGCCGTTGATCATCCTGAGATGGCGTCTATGGCCTGCGATAGTCGACTTCTTCTCCTTGCGGTTCTTTGATGAGCGGTCAGAGCAATACTACACAAAAGAGAACTGGTTCATGCGCAAGGTGTGTTACACTTCTTTCCTCTCCATCGTCTTACTCACCCGTCGCAGTCTCTCGCGCTGTGGTCATCTGTCTTCCTCATCATCAATTGGTTTCTTGCGACACTACTGGTGCCCAAACCCCGGGTACTTGCAGATGAGATCTTCTTCTATGGCGTGCGTACTTCTCTATCCTTGAGCCATGTTGTCTCACACGCGTGGTTAGGTCGCTCCTGCGTTCACTTTCCCTGTATTGGTCATGGTCATGTTCGACTGGCCGCGCGATCGGGCGAATGTCTACCAATTTGTCCTCAGTATTTCGATTTGGATGTGGTGAGACTGCGTTGCTGTCAATCATACCCTGCAGGCCGTCTGATGTCTTTCCAGGGCGTTATATCAGGTCTTGTTCATGTAAGCGTTGCTGCCACGCCCAAATAATCACCCCTCATCCTTTCTAGATTCCTGTGCGGAAAGTACAACGCGAAGCAATCGCATTTCACCTGCGGGGACAAGGATTTCTTGTCCATGTTTTAGTGCGTCTGCCTTGCATTCTACTGACTAATGGCTTCAGGCTGACCGTTGTTAGCTACGCATGCGGTCTACCCACCATCGCGATGTTCGGATTGAAGATGAAACGTCTACCGGCGGCGATTTCTGCCTGGGTCTGGGCCGCAATGTACGTATTCTTTACTCTACCTACTTGCATGTCGGTGTTAACAGTGTCCAGCGCCATTGGCCTCATACTCCCGAACCACACCACCTGGATACGAAGTGAGCGCCGCCGAACCTTTGTGACTATATGCCGAATGTAACGCATGTTTCAGACATTCTCAATTTCCTCGTGTTCCAAGGATTTCTGATCTACGTCCATTTCATGCTCGAAACGGTATGCTTTCGATCATCTCTGAAATTGGACGTACGCTGAATATATCCTAGTCTGAACGCCGTTTGTACACACTTCGTGATCGGTTGAAAATACAATTTCGCGCGACGCAAAAGGCCCAGGTGAACGAGCGCAAAGCTGCCGATTCGAAACGACGGCTGACTTCGTGAGTCCTACATTTCATATAATTGTTCAGTTTTCGTCCTGACTAATTTTTCAGTTACGTATTCCATGATAAGTCACTCTCCACATCGGTGACGTGTGACGAAAGTATTGACGTACCTGGCATTTTCACAGGTCCGCGTGCCTTTGAACACAGCCTGTACGTCTTCAAATCTAGCTAGTCTCACTTTGGTACACTGCACAATTCTCACCTCATTTCTGAACATAGTACTGGCGGTGCAGAATATGGAAGCGTCTGGTGTGGTACCCAGAGCTCAGGATATTGAGTTCAAGGCGCTCGAGGGCAGTCTCAGTATGATGTCAAAAGGTATGCACCCAGCCACGAACGAGTTTGATTTTCGTCTGATTATCATGTCAGTCTTGAATGATGTTCTGGATTTGTAAGTCGCATTGTACTCTTCTTAGTCGATCTCTGAACCCCCTTGACAGCAATCGTATGGACAGTGGACGGTTTGAATCAGTTTTCAAGGTATGTACTATTTATGTCGCATAACGGTTCCAGGAGTGACGCCCATGTAGCCCTATTCCTTCCACCAAGTCATACAATCTCTCTTTGTGCCGCTACGTCTGGCGGCCGATGCCCGCCAGCTGGAGTTCTCAACTGACCTCGACAAATCCATTGATCTTGTAAGGGGAGCCTTTTCTGCCGTAATACTGCCTTCTCATGACTTATACAGGTCGCTCGTTACTCTGCATATCATGCGCGTGGCATGGACCCAAAGGATATTCAACAAGCGCTTCAAGAGAATCCAGATGAGGACGGGATCGTCGTTGGGGACGAGACCCGGTTGATGCAGATCATCACCAATCTCGCCAGCAATGCTTGTAAGTTCACCCCTCCTGGCGGGATGCTACGCGTCACAACAAAATTGTTACTTCCCCCGAGTGAACGCGAGCCATGGGCATTGACGAACTTCAACGCGGAGGTCGATATTGACCAGCCCAAAGAGCGAGAAGCCGAGCCGAACCTGGAGAACGGACTACCCACTTGTGGGCTCACGGACGAGGACGAGCGGCATCATTTGGGCGGATCGCCATTGTCGGCGGACACCCTCAGTCAACACAACATGATGCACGCAAAAGTGCCAGAGTTGATCGTTGTCCGCATCGAGGTTACGGACACCGGGTATGGTATCCCACCGAAAGACATGATGCAGAGCAAGCTGTTCTGTAAGTACTCTATTTTTCTGGAGGTCTCGTTGGTTCCCTTGCTCATGCGATTTACTTGTAGCCGCTTTCAATCAAACAGAGCAGGGTAAACAGCAGGGTGGCAAGGGCACAGGGCTGGGTCTTGCCCTCGTCCGCCAAATTGTCAAACGAAGTGGAGGGCGCCTCGGCGTCAAATCGAAGGTCGGAAAAGGATCTACATTCTGGGTAGAACTCCGTGAGTCACTATTCCGGCTTTCTCACTACGATCATGCACTCACGGTGGTCGGTCTAGCCTTGGGCGTCGGAGCGAAGGCCAACATCCCTCCATCCCCGTACCAGCACTACCAGCCAATATCAGAACATGCAGTACATCCGGCAGAGCATGCCCATTCTGAGGGCTTACATCGTTCGCCGTCGACTTCTTTGGCTGCAGGGCTCATGTCTAATGCAACACGTTCTATGTCGTCAACGTCCTCAGATCAAACACATAGGAGTCCGTCTGCTCTACACAGCCTCATGGAGCAAGGCAAGTCTTGTCGTATTGTCTCGTTCGTCATTCATGCTCATCGGTGCTGTTAGGCGGCCTCGTGGAGCTGGTGTCCAAGCCCGGAGGAGCTCTTACAAGAACACTCAACGATACCATTCCGCACGCACATGATGTGCTCCCCGAAGACGCTGAGCGTCTAGACTCACCCACTATTCCTGCTGTGCTACCACGAACGATCGAGGACTCTTCGACGCCGAAGTCCACACGACGCCTTCAGGATCGAATACAGCTACCTCTACCCGCATTCGATCCCCAGAATCTGCACGCTCCAGCGTCGACGTCTTCCACGTCAACAGCCGTCAATCGCGAAAACGGCGCGCCCGGCACACCGACGGGCTCGTCCCACGAGAACGACCCGCCACCAGTGCCACCAGGACTGCACGTGCTAGTCGTGGACGACGATTCACTCACGCGTATGTTGATGAACCGGATGCTGTCGCGGTTGGGGTGCAAGGTGTCAACGGCAGAGAATGGAGACATTGCGCTGCAGATGATCCTTGGCCCCGACGGGTTCAAGCCACCACCGAACGTGTCATTCTCTGACGAGATGGTGGAAAATGTCACTGGGGAGCAGAGGTTGCAGAATGAGCTGGTGCGCAGCAAGTATGCAATTGTCTTCCTGGACAATCAGATGCCGGTCATGTCTGGGTTGAAGGCGGTGTCGAGGCTAAGAGAGCTTGGGAGGAAGGACTTCGTCGTCGGTGTCACTGGTGAGAACATCACATCCTATCGATGCATATCCCCTAATTCATACTTTTCGTGCGCGTAGGCAATGCACTCTTGGCAGATCAGGAGGAATATCTCGAAGCTGGGGTTGATCAGTGCGTATTTTCGTCGCGTAGTAGGCGAAGTGCTGACTTTCTCTTTACAGCGTATTGACGAAACCTGTTCTTGAGCGGAGTCTCCGGAATATGCTCGTGCTGGCGGGCGAGCGGCGCCACAGCGTCATCAGCAGTGCGCCGAGCAGCCCATAACACCTTTTGCATCATCGTCTCTTACTTATTTTGGCATCTTGTGCTTTCGTTTTCTCTCATGGTTTCCGGATCTGTCTGCATCTCCTTGGGTCGATCTATGGCTATGTTCTCCAGCATTCACACTCATACTACCATTGCATTATCTCTTATTCTGTATCCTAGAACCACCTAACCCATCGCAACTTTAGATTCACCCTGCCTACCGGCTTACACACACGATTTTTGTCTGGGCTCGAGGTTGTGTCGCGGCATGCTTCTTTTGGGGCTCACGAGGAAGATATTTATATATGGTTCGCTCTCGACATCCTGCTCATGCTTCCTCCCCTACGTACTTCACCTCATCATCGCCGACGGACTCGATAATTGCATTGATCTTCATTGGTGCGCAGCACTTTCTGTGACGTTTCGTTCGAGCTTATCCTTGCATTGTATCCAGTTTGTACGTTCGAATGCAGCACTTGTCGATACCTTGCGAGGGAGCCACCGAGTCATCCATGCAATATAACTGCGTGCCTGTTCTCACAGGAGTCATGGGTCTTGGCAAATCGTGTGCGGAAATCTGATTATCTGACTCTCGTGGCAGATTTCCAGAACGCCATATATTTAAGAGGCGAATTTTGCGTGCTGTGCGCTCTTATCAGGTCGAAATCCCCTCTCATCTTGACATGGGGTTCTCTGGTAATTACTGCACGCTATGGTGAGTGGTTCCGTTCTGAACTCGTCCCAATTCATTGGTGTCCGGTCGACAGTGGCGGCCCACTGGTCAATGCATACGATGGTTGGCATGAAATACTGGGCGACGAGTGGCCTCCCGACGAGAATGACTGGCGTTCATGGAGGCCTTATCCGACCAAATCGCGAGAACAGATCGTGACGATTACCGAGGCCGACGGCGCACACTGGGAAGACGGAGTAGTAGTATCCCGATTTTGGAGTGAAAGTCACGACTGGGTCTCGCCAGGCAGGTGAGCGTCTCAGCCGTTTCCTTGATTTCCGACCGGGGCTCATCGCACGTGGGTCAGCGCCTCGTGCGGCTTTAACACCCCCGAGGTCGAAGGACACGATTCCTGGGTAAATGAGGAGGACGCGGAGCCGTACCTCTGCCTGCACCGCACCTGCCTGTCACTCCTGTGCCGCCGGCTCAACACGACCCCCCGCGGGCTCTGGGACGCGTTCTTCCCCGCCGAGCACCTCGCGCGGGACCCGTACTCCCCCGACTGGCCGCAGTATACGTCATACGACATCGAGGATCGCCAGGGCCAGGAGTTCGAGTATGCGATCTCGCGATACGGCACCCGTCCGGACGGGAAATCTGAACACTGGGTTGACACCGACTCGATGGACGCGTGCCAGTGGCTGCTCGCGCGCCCTACCGTGCTCCCGAAGCTCTCCCCGGTGCCCGCCAGCGCGCGCCACCCCTCCCCGGCCGTCACACTCCCCGTCCCCGCGCTCCTCCGCGTGCTGCGCATCGGCGAGCTCCTCCAGCACGTCGCCTCTTTCCTTGAAACACCCCCGCCGCGCACGCCAGGCGACGCGCGTGTCGTCGCGCACCCGCACCTGCTGCGCGCGTACGCTGGCCTCCTGCGCACGAGCCGCGCGGCGCACGCGCTGCTCGCGGGGCGCCAGGACGTGTACTTTGCGCTCGTGCGCGCGTCGGGGTGGATGCTGCCTGCGTGCCCGGCAGACTGGGCGGAGTGGCGCGCGCGGGGCAACCCGGCGGTCATCGAGGAGGGCAGGTGGGACTGGAAGACCTACCTTGAGACGTGCGTGCGCTTGGAGGATCCGCACGTGCGTAACAGATGGCGCATTGAGAGAATACTGGTGCAGTTTGGTGTCCCGACACAGTTTCAGCACTCGGGTGAGGAGGTATGGCAAGTTGGCACGGCGGGGAGGCCGGCTGTGTTGCAGGAGCCGGAGATGTTTGAGTGGGAGAATGTACCGTCTGACTCCGACTCCGACGAGGATACTTGAATGCTGAGCGCTGAACACCCTCTTTACTCTGAGCGAACCTTGCGATCATCAGTGAAACGGGGGCGCGCCGGTAACACCAGCTTGATATGGCCATGCTCCGCGTGGCTGGCGGAGATCGGCCAGGCCTTACAATTACTTACCGCCGGTCATATGCCTGTGGGGTGAATGCCATAGCTTGGCACAAGCGATGCCATTGCGCGTTCGAGGAAGCAGGGGATGTCTTTCTGACACCATCGGATAATACATCAAGCAACACTCCATGCTACAGCTCATAGAATGTCCTAGTTTTTCTCAGATATAGTGCATTATCGGGAGTGGCATAGTGATCTAGTACATAGATATCGAGCATCAACTCGCGAGCGCTGCGATATATCTTTGTAAACTATCGCCGCCATTGTGCACTCGATCGAACGGATTCATTTAGTTACGAAAATTTGATACCCCGTCCAAGACGTTCGTCCTCTTCCACCGCCTGTCGCAGATACACCATTGCGCGCAGTCACTGGGCAGAGGCAAATAATAGAGCGGGCGACATACAGACGATCAAACACACCACGAGCATGCTGCACCCTGGCTATGGACATCCGGTCCTGCTGGATGCATCCAGCCCCTTTATTGCGCCGCCAGCCCTCCCGCTGAGTACGACGAGGGTAGCCACTACGCAATCGCGCCCTCTGTTCCGCCTACTCTACCCGCGTCCGAGCCGATTCCCTCCCCTGCCGTGGCTCTCCCGGCAGGCCACACGCTGCGGAGTCTCTTCTGTAGAACGTCGAGTCTGTTGGAGAAGTTAGTGTCCGTCGGACTCGCAAGAAGGACGGCCAAGCTACTCTGGATTGGTGCACACGGCTATGAACGCCATACCGGCAAAGGCGGCCAAGAATAAGCTTATCAGCTTCATGTTGGAAGATGGGTTGTGCGGACTGGAGCTGCTGAGAGTGTATGCCAGCGCGTTGCTGGACGGTTGCTCTTGCGCTCGAGGTTAGTCGTCCTCGGCATGTCCCATATAGCAGTGTACTTACCTTCGCGTTGCGCGCCGTTTGGCGTCGTGGCGTGCAGTCGCTGTGTACCCTCAGAATATGCTTCGGAGGGTCGTCTGGTGCGTCAGTCGCGGCACGCACACGTTGTACGTTGCTCACCTACCTGTCAACGTCTCGAAGACACCACGCTCGCGATCCGAGCGCCACAGCGCCCCATCTCTTCCTTCCGAGTATGCTGCTCCTGTAACTCAGGTGCGTCAGCCATATTATGAAAGCATGTTGGTTATCGCTGGCCATCCTGTTCGAAAACGAAGCCTCCAAGACGCCGCGCGCAGGATCCTGCTTCTTCTCTCCGCGCACGCGGCCCTGCCAGTCAAGCGCGTCAGTAATGGCCGAAACACATCTCACATGGCGCTCGCCTTCACATTGCTCGCAAGCCACACCGAACTCTCGTAGACGCCACACTCGTGGCCGCTGAGCCTACTAAGCCAGTTTAGTGCTGCTGGGGGTAAGTAAGTCCCCAGCCACGCCAAAACAATTACTCACGCACCTACTGTCCCCGTCTTCTTCGAATCTTCGCGAACGCAGCGTGATCTCGCCCTCCCTCACCTCCCGTACCCCTCATCCTGACAACGTACGCCGTGGCTAAATTCCGCCGGTGTTTTGGCTCTCCCCCTCCGCTTGCATGCCAGCACGTAAGTTTCATCAAGAGGCATCAGGTCCCTGGACGGCGTCAGAACTAGGCAAGAAGGCAGAGATGAAGACCGCAAGGCGTACCCTGCGTGGCTGCCCCATAGCGCAATGAACGGAATTGCCGCGGAGTGGCGCAAGAAGGCGCGGATGGGCTTCATTCTGCAGATTGGAGTGTGTCGGCCGGGGTCGCTGTAGAGTGGGTGCGAGCGCGAGGAATATTCTCGCTGCTTGGCTCCCAACTCAAGAGCCGCGCGGCAGGCCCCGTATGGCAAAGGGTCTTGTCTTTGCATCGTGCCGCTCTCCGAACGGCTCTGGTGCGCCTCAAAGCGAGCCCCGTTGTCATCCCTATGCGTATGAGCGTTTTCAATCTTCGGAGCGTTTCGCTCTACTCGCTATGCGACGTTCTCGCTATCTGCACCCGCCTCTAATATTAATTCTCCACACATTGCAGAGACGCAACCTCCTTCGCTGAGGCTCGTTGTCCCATCGCTTCTGCACACCCCATGCGCTGTTGAACAAGTGCCGTTGGGGATATCAGCCCGCCGGAAGCTCTGCTGAAGAACACGACCTCACTTAGCGCTTGAGGTGGGCCCGCGTCGTCCTCCCGCCATCCAAGAGACCGCCACGGCGTAAACGAATGATTTCAACTCTCCTGCGAATTGTGGACAGGTCAGCCGGTGTATGCTAATCAGAGAGTTCAAGCTCACCGTCTTCGGTCATCAGCGCAGCATCGAACCTTCGCGTTCGCCGTTGGAGGCTCAATCTTCCACCAATGGCCTATGCAGCCTGTCAGTCCATTCCAGATCGTGCATTAAGGCGTACCACTCTTACTCCTCCATCTCCTGCCAACCGTAGAGCATTCTGCGTGGCTTCGTCGGACGGAACCCGGGCTGGTAGCACCCCTCGGAGCAGTTGCAGGCGGTAGTGTTCCCGTTGAAGCCGGCGCGGAGGCGAGGCATGTGTAGGACGGCAAACGTTTGTATCTTGCACTCACTGCGATCTATAAATTCTGCATGCGTAGCCAGCCTGGGTTTGTACAGCGCGATCGGTTTGTACAGCGCGATCGGTTTGTACAGCGCGATCGGTTTGTACAGCGCGATCGGTTTGTACAGCGCGATCGGTTTGTACAGCGCGATCGGTTTGTACAGCGCGATCGGTTTGTACAGCGCGATCGGTTTGTACAGCGCGATCGGTTTGTACAGCGCGATCGGTTTGTACAGCGCGATCGGTTTGTACAGCGCGATCGGTTTGTACAGCGCGATCAGCGTGCAGGCCCATAAGCTGGACGAACGCGACGTCTACCGGTCTCTGCCGTCATCGGCGTAGATCGCCTTCCCCCGCTGGCCTGGCGTGCGCTACCAGCTCGCCGCATCCAACCGGCACACAGCTCATCTTGTCGCTCCAGACGTACAGTGTTTTGTTTCTGTACCTCCTGCCGACTTCTAGACATCGCGCGGAGCTTCGTCGAGGGAAGGAGAGGGCGGGAAACATCCACGCGCGAGTTGCAGGTGTGTCAGAATTCGGGCTGAAGGGGAGCCGAGGGTATGTATGGTAGATGGATGCCTTGTATTCGACCGTCTGAGATATGCACAAACTTCGCGTGTGTAGGAGAGCCCGGTAAGGAAAATTGGTGCCGCTGTATACAAGTCGATTTTTTCACGCACAGTCAGGCCTTCGCTCACGCACCTACTGTCCCCGCTTTCCTCAAACAAATGGCATCGCGTATCTGATCCCCAACAGCAAAACTACAGCGAGATATCAGGAATCGCGTTGATGCCGTGAATCTTGAGACGGTGCCGGCGAACGCCTGGGCGCGCTGAGAAGGAGACTGAACAAGAAGACTTTCAGCAGACGATAAGTACGATGGGCGGAGTCGAGGGGGTGTGCTGTGGGCTCGGATGCGTTGGCGGCGACGGTGAACAAGCCAATATATGACAGGATCACACCAGTGGAGGATAATAGACTGGTTGGGAACAAATGATGCTAATACACTGGCTGGGTTCCAGCCAGCACTGTGAATCAACGGGCGGGAGGGCCATCAAAGTCCGGCGACACTCACCTAACACTGATGAATATCGGTGAAACGCCGTCCTACTTCTTGCGCCTCAGACATTCTACCTCTGGCTCTCCTGCGCTCCTAGTTTCCCGGCTGCTGAGGGCGCTCTGGAGAGAGTGGCAATGTATTGACGGGTTTCAATGGGCGAGGAGGCCTTCCGCTGACAGGGCGAAACGGCCTGCCGTAGCTATGTATTTTCGGTCAGTGCTAAGCTTCGACGACTACGCAGACTCACTATGGAGCTCCGGCCATTTAGAGTGGATGTGTGATGGGTTTATTGAGTCTGTTGAGGGTTTGGTGTGAGTCTGTTGAGGGTTTGGTGCGGTGTCGTGAGGGGGGAGACGAGGGTAGACCAAAACGGCCAGGCGTTAGCGCTGGCCGCTCTTGGGCAAAGAACGGCCGTCTCGCTTGCACTGCTTCTCTGGCTGTTCACGTTTTCCGAGAAACATCTGGAGGCCTGTTTGTTTGCGCACGCGATGTCGGTATGTATTTCGCTTTCAGCTCATTGACGGTGTTCTTGGGGTTTTCAGAATCGTTCGCGTAATCATCGACGGCCGAGGGAGTGTTGCTGAGGTCGGATGAGACGCTTGTGCTCGCCCTCAAGGCGCGGTACAGAGGACCAAAAGTCGGAAGGGTAGACGACCCAATATTCTAAAGTTCTTTCTCCTCCTTATCCTGAGACCCCTTCAACAGCGGCCCACATGCGAAAGGGCGTAGGACTCACTAGTGAAACAAGTTAGAGGCCGCTGCATTCACCGAGTTTGCAAGCAGTACCACTTCGTCACACATCCGCCTGACCCTTGCCACTGATACAGCTTCATACTGTACGTCCTCAGCCCTGGACTCGAAGTCGTCATATTCCAGGGAAGTATTCTTCATCCTCCACTTCCTCCACCACCAATTTCTCACCGCCCCCAGCATCCCTTTCACCCCGTTCATCTTCCTCTGCATCTCCATCATCTTCGCTGTCGCTACCACTGCTGTCGTCGCCAAGCTCTGCCTCGCCGTGGTCATCGATGCCTAGCACAGGCTCATCGGAATCGTACGCGTCATCTGCCCGTAGATCGACATGGGTTTGAGAAGGCTGCGCACTTCCCGCAACGGGCTCAAAGGTTGGCACCGATACCGCGGAATCAATCCTCTCCTTCACGGCTCTAGATATGGCCACCTTTTCATGAGCCTGTAGGTGGCCAACCCCGAGGCCCCAGTGGTAGCGCATAAGGAGATCCCGCTCGGAAAATCTATCCATCCGAAGGTCAACACGCTGGTCAGGGGTGTACACGGAGGCGGGCCTACCTGCATACATAGTAGCGCTTGTAATCGTTACCATCCCTCACACTGCCTGACAAACTAGCACCATCCTCATGCCGCTTTCCTGAATTGAAGTCCGGCACTATGTGACATCCTCGTAGGACGTCGTTTGGATCGACGAATCCAAACGCGTTTGGTCCCTCAATGGGAGGGAAGGATAGGAAGTCTAGCCCGTCCCAGCCCGACGATGCGGGGTCCACGACGTCGTACCATCGTACCCACAGGAAGTCCATGCGCCGGGTTTCGAAGTCCAACGAACCTGGTCCAGTATACAGCACGTTTGCGTGGTACATGCCAAGCACGCGCGCGTACATATAATGATGGCCTGTATCCCCGTCGTCAAGAAGCATGACATTATAGCGCGAGGTCCCGGGATTGATGAGGTCCGATCCACGCTTCACGTCGTAAGTCGTGAAGTGGAAATACGTTCGTTTGTGGTGATAGATACGCTCATTTTTCAAATATACGAGACTGGATGGATCCTCGACTTCAGGAGGTGCCATTTCCGCGTCATTTGATGCCGCTCGCCAAATGCCAGGCCTACTGGCTTCTTCCTTTTTGAGAACGTCAAGCAAACGTGGATGCAAGTGCTTTTGCAGCTTTACGGGGAAATCCTGTGAAAAGGACAAACATAAGTAAAGTGCAGTGCTACACGGCGCAATGTTGGATGCTCACTTCGACGGCTGGGTCACCTGCACGCGTCAATAAGAAGCTAGGGACATGGATTGGATAGTTCTGCGTCTTCCCTGTGCTGTAACGCGCTTGCAGGTCGTCAACGACGCTCTCTAAGTCAATCGTGGGGGGGTGCGCTGCCCGGCGTTTGACAACCCGCGGCGTACGCGCCTTGCTCGCCTTCGCCTTCACAGACGTCACAGATGGCCAAGACGCAGGGGTAAAGCGCGGCTTCGCCCCTGTCGCAGACTCCGAAGACGCAGAGGCAAGGCGCGCCTTCACCGCTACCACGGAGGCGGAGGCGGCAAGGACGGGGGGTACTTTTGATACCGAGGCGGACGTTTGGCTATGAGCGATCCGCGAAGCCCAGGCATTTGCTGCCATCGTGGCTGTCGCGGCTGGGGTATCTTCGGCCGACGTGGCTGCCGCAGGTGCTTGGGCCTTGTCCGCGGAGGATTGAGGCTTCTCCGGGATGGAAGGCCGACGGTCCACTGACTCACGGATTCTACGAATGCGACGCTCCCGCGTCTCTATCTGTGAGAGCTGTAGCGGAATTGTTCGATGGCTGGTACGCAAGTAGCGCATCTTCGATGTCTTGTGCTCTAGTTCAAACTGCCGTGATTTATGAGTACGGAAGCCTCCCTTTTCGAAACCCCACTTACTCTCTGAGTGCTGTAAGACCCCGTCACTCCCATCCTCCGGATCGTAGAGACGTAGTCCCCGAGCCTGTGAAACTTGTAGGTATTCGTGTTCCATTCCTTTGGCTTCCGTGATCCCTTGCTCTCGGGCTCGGTATCGCCCGGTTCGTCAGCCGCCCCTGCCTCCTCTCGCTCCTTCCCCTTCCCTTTCCCCTTCCCCTTCCCCTTTTCCTCCTTCTCCTTCTCCGTCTCCGTCTCCGTCTCCGTCTCCATCTCCTTCTCCTTCTCCTTCTCCTTCTCCTTCTCCTTCTCCTTCTTCTTCTCGCGTTTGCGTCGAGCCTTTCTCTCTCGCTCTAATTCCCGTGTCTGAAATTGAGAGCATGTGTTATCTTGAAAATCTTTGGCTGCGTGAGCGAATTTGACTGTGACTTCGGAAAGGACATCCAGAGTGGTATCGGTGTGCATCTCTAGTTTTGCGAGACCGTGGAGATGCGCAAGCTCAAATAAAAGCTTGAGCAATCTCCCATTGTGTGGCTCTGGCAGGAGTCCATCGAAGGCTGGGATGGCGCACTGGGAATGGAATGCACTGAGTTCAGAAAGAGCACTGTCGCGCCGCCGACGTACCAGAAGTGCATCCTCGTATGCGTTAGCGGTCATCTTCTTCAATTCCGACCTATTCGACGTTGTTCTCCTTACCCCATTGGTTCCAAATGCCGAGATCTCTCGATATCTGAACCCAGGAGCAGTGAGCATGACGCCATCCAGTCTCAAATTGCACCACATGCCTACGATCAAGTTCATACTTTAGGCTCTCGTCGACGGCATCCAGAAGGCGGATGAGGTGGATGAATAGATTCTTCCACACTCCAAGTTCGATCTCGTGCATGAGATCAACAACAAGCATGTCGAAGAGCTTGAAACCTAGGGGCGAAAGCTTCTTCGAAAACGCATTCTGCAATAATAAACCTCAGCCTTGATAACTGGACAGGGCACGCAACGTACATCGGTTGGCACGAGGGACTCTTCCTTCAAGATCCTCTCCACTGCCGCACTGTTCACTGCGAAGTCCTGCTCATATATTATCTTGCGTGCCGAGCTGATCTGAGAGCGACGCCTTGCATCGTCGACACGCGCCAGGGTCTGCCGCTCTTGCATGTCTTGAGGCTCTCCCATTTTGTCTATCCGATCTTTAGGAATCAGGCAGCTTGGACAGGGGCACCGTCCCAGATTGCGTATGCTAGCCAGAATAGCCCTGCAGATTAATCAGTAAGGTACGCTCTCCCAGTCAGATACTACTCACTTTTCAGGGTAATCCGCAGAATAAGTGAATATACGAGGATAAAAGCGGCGCCTTACACCATCACAGCAATCAATGATGATGCCGTGCCTATAGGCCTCTATAAATCCCTCATCTAGTATGGTAGACCACTGCTCATGGTAAAGTTCCCGCTGACAATGCGCCGTGAATGCCGGGTTAGGCCCCTTGCCTCCTATGTGCTCGGCAGCAAACGTCTTGAAGGCGGTTGGAAGCTGCCGAGAACGACTGAGACAACTCCACACCAGCGGACGACAAAAGGCTCACCTTTTCAAAGTAAGCCACGTGCTCAATGGCGTGGCAGGAGGGCATTGCCCTTCTATCCTTCGATTCGTTCCCGATGCCGAGGTAGACCGGTGCTAGTTGGGCGTCCCCGAATTCCGTAAGCTGTGTTGCGTCCGAACCAAACATTACGCCGACGACAACCCTGGGTAGATTGCACGCAGGCTCGGGAGGAGAATCTTGGAGTTCGCGATGGGCCTCGATGAAGGCTTCTGACGTGTAGAGCTCGCCGTGAACCCTGACGGCTTCTACGTCCGGTCTCGGCTGCCAGAAGAGCTCGTACGGTTCGTAGTGGAGATGAGGATGGTTTGCAGGATTCGCAATCCTCTCCCGAATAACAGATACCAACGGGCGATGGAAGAGCGTCCCGGCTTCAAACTCTGTTTGTCCAGGATTTTCAGTGTCTTTATGAAACGGGACGTTGATCTTGATGGGCGTTTCGACCCAGGCGCCTGCACCGTCATCATCTTCCCAACCCTCCCCCTCGGGGTTGTCTCTGCCAAGTTCCTTGTTGATGCGCCTCCAATCTGTATCGGAAACGTCCCCGGGCTTATAGCTCGGACTTCCAACGATGTCGATCAGGCGTTTGAAGCTTGCCTGAGACTGGTTGACGCCGCCGGTCCAATACCATTCCCCAAGCTGAAAGGACTGCCGATTGGGATATGGGCCATAAGAATCGGCTGCTGGAATGGCTGCAGGTGCGGCCGGAGGATCCACAGGCTTGGAAGTAGAGCGCTCGTCGGGGTCATGGGTTGGGAAGTGGGCGGCGTAATACTGGCGAAAGAGGCCGAAGACATTCCTCGTGGATCGAAGGATTTTTCGAAAGGAAGATCGGGGAGGTAGGGCGCCGGGTGCTTGCTTGAATGGCGGGTGTGACGATGCAGGGTTGTCAGGCAGGTGAGGGGGTGGAGGAAGTGCAGCAAGGGGTTCGGGTTGATTATCTCGGACCTTCTTGGGCTGTCTTCGGGTCCGCTTCCCCTTGCGTTGCGCTATAGACAGGTGCAGATCCTGCGCCATTGGCTCTACGTGGACGTCGGTTGGCTGAGCCTATGATAAGCATTCAGGCCTCGTCGCAGCGGAACAGACCCTTCACTGACCTCGCTCAAGAGACTGGTGCCGGCCGTTGCAGGGAGGGGTGCATCTGGAGGGCCCTGTTGAATGCTTGACCCATCGGAAGCCAAGTCTAATATCTTGCGCCTTTTGTCTCGCCAAAAATCCTGTGCCTTTCCGAGTGCGTTGCCGAGGCGCTTCTTCCCCTTGGCGCAGAATCGCTGGTGGTTCGAAAGCCCTGGCTCGCTGGAAAATCCGCGTCCGCAGCCTGGACATGAGCCGCTCCATGATGAACTCGATTCCATCTTTCCGCGTTCGCACGGACTGGGTGCTTGCTTGGTGGCCTATCCCTCTGTACAGAAGGCGAGGGCGGCAGATGCCAGGCCTGGGAGGCAGAGATGATGTCGTGAGCTTCTTGAGACAGTGTGATGGGGAAGGGGAGGTACGCACCGACAGTTTCGCTGAAGCACCGGCACTCAGTGTCCAACGCCAAAAATTGGACCTGGTCGTCCTTGAGTCGTCCTACTTTACAGCGTCAGGAAATCCAACACGCATGACTTACCGGGAGCTTACAAAGACATATGGCCCCATCCAGTACCGCAAACAGCGGATGGACGGCGGACAAGCGTGATTCAAGGAGAATTCAAGGAGACACTCTGCGTCCGTCAAGGGCATGACACGCTTCCATTGCGACAAAGAGCCTTCCACGCCGTTGGCCCTTGGGATTGCGTGGCGAGCCTGGGTGAGAATAAGCGCCCGTCTCCTGACTGAAAATCCGCGACGCTGTCGCCCTTCGAGGACGGCAGCGTCGCGATGGATAGCGGAGGTATAGGCGTCAAGAACAGAGACTCACCGACGTAGTACGGCGTCGCACGACATAGGATGTCGAATAACATGCCTATGGCGGGAGATCAACCTCCGGCTGGACTTCGGCCGCTCAGTGGCTTGCGCGGTTGCTGCAGCAGAACGAGAGGCGATGAAGTCGGCAGCAGCTGCAGCGGGGGAAAGGACACTACTGGCGATAATGTGTCGACGAGGGCACAGAGAGCAATTGAGCTGTGCAGATTGTCGGAAAAGAGTTGTCAGATTGCGGTGTACTGCATCCAACTGCGTTGGGCTTAAGGGGCGGCGTGAAATGCACGTGAGCACGTCGCGCTACGCAAACAATGGCCGATGTGCTTGTGTCACTCAGATTTCATCCAAAAGATGACTAGCATTGTGGGCAGACATGATCTTCTATCCGCGCGGGCTAGCGCCCAGCACTGCACCGCTCTACTACGCTCCCAGGGCTGACAGCCTACGCGCCCCGGTCAAAAGCGTTCGTGGGACGCCCGCCCATATGCATCATCGATTCCAGGGTGCAATCTCGCAGCCCCTCCGCGTCAACACATGGAGAGGATGCAAGGCTCCGAGCGCGCTTACTCGCTGCTTGGGAGGCCGGCGACTCGCTCGAACGCTTGCGAACCCTCAGGGCAGTTGGGGGGTGTGGTGGGGAGCAGGCCGAAACCCCATTCGCCGGTGAAGGAGCTGCGGCCGGACTACAGGGCGGAGAAGTTGAGGAGGGGCGCTGAAGGAACATAATATTGCTTGCCTAGACGAAGAGCCTGCGTCGTGCATATCGAAAGGGTTTTGCTGGGGATCTGTCGTGAGCATTCCAGCATTTGATGAGGCCATGGGCGCAAAAAGCGCAGGTAGGGGCAAGCTTGATAAGGCGCCTGTTGCTGCGCCGCGCAGCCCAGGAGCATCGGCAGGCGGCCTGAGAGACAGTGATGTGAGCTAGGAGACGGCACCGGCGGGAACACGTACTCCGCTGAACCCTCACTATAGCTTGAATAGGCTCGGCCACCCGGGCCCCCACCTCTAGGATCCTGTGCAAAGCCTCCCCCGCTAGCGGCGTTTCCAGTCCAGATACGGCGGCGGCCTTTCTTTGGGGTACAACGCACGTATGCACCCGGCGATGCGGGATCCGAGACAGGCTCGGGAGCGGGTGATGAAGGCGACGCGGCCTTTGGGCTGCGCTCGGGACCGGGCGACAACGGCGGCGTGGTGTTCATGCCGTGCTCTGGAGAAGGTGCGGACGGCGGTGTTGTTTTCAGACTGTCCTCAGGAGCAGGGGGTTTTGCGGGGGTGTG
>MU277231.1:0-89000 GCA_022160305.1 Artomyces pyxidatus | reverse complement strand
CGGCGGCACTCGACCGGTCTAGAGGGTGAGGTTTTGAAGCACCAGGGGTGAATACTTTGAGGTGCTTTACAAAGATGTTGACCGTTAGCACGGCGAGAACACAAACCGGAACTCACTATGGGGGGCTCGACGGAATCCAGAGGTGTGAATGCCAGGATCCAGGTCCCAGGGCGATTCGCAAGCACTGTGACATTGTCGGTCTCCTGAAAACACGCAGTCAGCCAGAGCATTGTGCACATAGAAAAGACTTACTTGAATAACCTCAGTTTGTTGCAAGGCTTGCATCGTGGCCAGGCAAGCAACGACGAAGTCGGCGTGCGAAAGCAAGGGGAACGCAAGTTGCGTCTGGCACCGGAGGCTGCAGCGTCGTGGGAAATCAGCTTTGTTGGTCGCGCGTCTATATGCACGTGAGCGCGCGGTGCGCCGTTTAGTTGAGCGGAAGAGCCGCGTTCTTCAGCCACAAGCGCGTCCTGGATGCGACGGCTGTGAAATTGAAGTCGCTGCTACCTTTATTTTCCGCCCACCGCCACGTCCACACCCCCCTTCGCCATTTCGCATTTAAGCCCGCTCGCAGCGTGTTCTCGTCCACACTCGTCCACCAAACCCCCGCCCCGCCCCCCATTCCCGTGCGAAAGGTGAGCTCCCCACCGTCGCCTTGGCCTCCCCCTCTCTCCCCCACGCTTCTCCCCTCGGCTTCTGCAGATAGGCCCCTCCACGGCATTGATGCGTCGCTCGAACCCTTTTCCTCCTCCGTTTTATTCCACCCCAAGCCATTCTTCGGCTGCGCGCGCTGACCGCCGTCGCCTATAGGCCCCCGCATAGCAACCACGCAGCGGGCATGACACCCTCCGTAAGCCTCCTCCCCATTCCTTCCGCGCGGCGGCTCATGTCCCCCCAGAAGACGCGCTCAGGCGCGACCTACAGCTCTTTTAAGTCAGCCCGGCCGTTCCGAACAAACCTCAAGTACGACACCCTCCTCCGGAACGCCATCGAGCGCGACAAAAAAATAGCGGACTCGCTCGGAATGGGCGACCGCACATCCCTCAGCCCTCCCCTCTCCCCGCTGTCGCTTTCCCCCCTCACCCTCTCCCCGACGGCCTCGCCGAAGCAAAAGGCCGCCCGCAGCACCCCTTTGCCCGCGTTCGACGTGATTCCGGAGCTTTCCTTGGACATCACCGCCGTGGAGCCCCTTCCCGCGGAAGCTCCTTCCCGCCAGCGCTCCGAGAGCCCCCTCACAGAGCTGTCCGACTTGTCCGACAAGGAGGCTCCCGCGCCCGCTCTGAGGGCTTTGAGCTGCGCGCAAAAGAGGCGCAAGAACAAGGCCGCCGCGAAGGCCACTCGGGATGCGAGGTGGGCGGCGACCCTTCAGCAGGGAGGAGGGCCCGGCGGCGGGGAGACGGGCAGAGAGCCCGGCTGCAGGGAGAGGGTCAACACGGTGGCAGAGGGCCCGAAGGTGTCGGACAAGAAGAAGGCCACCAGGAAAGCAGCCAAGAAGCGTCGGCGCGACGAGCGCCGCCAAACTCACCGGGCAGAAGAGGAGCGCACTCCCAAAGCCCACAAGCAATCCTTCGTCAATCGCCACGCTTCGCCGAAATTCATTGCCATCGACGACTTCGATGCGATAACATACGACATAACCAAAGGCGCTTACACGGTCAAGAGGGACACCAAGCGGCTGTGTTCCGTATGGGAGGAAGCGGAGGTTGACGAGATGGGGTTTATGACGTTCCCCTGGGATGGAGTGTGAGTCCTACAGTAGAGCCTCCCGAACCCACCTGATGCCGCCTACAGGAAGACCTTTGTGATCCTCGACAGCGAGGAGAGGGTCATCGGCGTCCTTTTAGGCAAGCCCCAGGATGGGGACAGGAGGACGCCGGAGGAACGCTGGGACGCGTGCGCGACGCGCATAGCGCAGGCCTTCGAGAAGGAGAGGGGCGCCCACGAGAAGGCTTTCGCGAAGAAATGCGTGAGCCGCGGCGACTTTGCATCGGTCTCCTTCGGCCCCTCGTACGGAGGAGGCCAAGTGGTGAGTGCCTGTGCTCGAGTGGCGTGGCTTGAGGCCCTGATCCCTCCGCTAGATTCCAGGAAACCTTTGCCTTCTTGGGGGCAAGCGAGACATCGTCGACCACCTTCTTAAGCTCCCAGAGCTTCAGAGGCTCGCTGGACATCAAAGCGGTATGGGCAAACCCATTTCGCTTCACGTGGCATCACTAACATTGTTTCCACAGAGGGTCTCGCGGCTTTCTTCCCCAAACCATACCACGACATGCGGGTGGATCTCGCCGCCCTCTACAAGCACTACCCCGAAATGCGGCCAAATTTCGCCAACAGCGCCTACCCCACTGCCACTGCCAACCTCGGACCTAGTACGGTGTGCGTGGATCATAACGATTGCTCAAACTACCCGAGCCTCCCCTGCGCAATCACGGCCCTTGGCGCCTTTGACCCCGACCTCGGCGGCCACCTGTACATGTGGGATCTCAAGCTTAAGATACGCTTTCCTCCCGGGTCCACAATCCTCCTTTCCTCGGCCGGGATACGCCACGGCAACGTGCCCATTCGGCCGGGGGAGACCAGGTACTCCTTCACCCAATACTGCCCTGGCGGCCTGCGCCGCTGGGTTCGGCATGGGTTCAGGCCGGCCCTCTCACTTTCGAAAGCAGAGCGCGACAAGTTGGATGGGGTCGGAGACGAGGGCTTACTATGGCAGCTGTCGCGGCTGTCGAAGTACGACGAGCTCAAGCAGGATCGAGAGTGGCTTGTCGCCCAAGAGCAGGCCCCCATTGGTTAGTTTTGTGTAACAGCGTATTCAAATATACCTTTGTCGGCAACGCAAGCCACTTGCCCATCGTCGCCGAATTGCTATGAAACGTGGGCCTATGCCCCATTGCATCTGAGGCGAGTCAGACGCCGATCCCACTGTTATCCCATCCACGGCAGTTCCGGGGTGTCTGAAATCGTCAAAGAGAAATATGGCATTGGATGGTACAGGTGCGACCGCCGCGGGTGCCACGAAGGATCATATAGATAGAAAGAAACTAGGCGTGAGCATACAGAAGGTGCTACATAATTCGCGTCGTAAGCGTAGGGGGAGGCCCGGAGTCAAAGCGAGGCCCCCTCGCCCTCGTTGGAAACCCTCTGTCCGATGAGCTCCTCCATCCTCTCGGTTTCCATCCACATCGCGGGCACAACCGCTGCCCTCGAAAAGTCGAGCGGGATTCCTCGGCGGCCCAGCTGCGCATACGTCGGGCCCAACGACGACCGCGCCAGGAAGAGCTGATCCTCAGCGTGCCGATATTCTTCCTCCCAGAAGGCGACCTCTCTCTTGAAGGCGACGGCAAATTCTTCGTGCCGGAACAGGTATTGACGAATTAGCGACGACGCACGGCGTCGCCAGGAAAGCCCACACCCTTCCCCCATTGCTATGGTGGGTTTTGGTAAGCCCTGAGAGGCACGAAGGAAAGAGTAAATCGAAACGTACAGCCAGCGTCACTCTGAGAGTGGGCCGCTTGCTGCGATCGCAAGCTGGTTTCCATTTCCAGCAAGCGCTGCAGACGCTTCAGGTGGAATCGAGCACGGAACCTCTGCGCCTGGAACTCCATTTGCGTATCACGGACGAAGTCCAGGAGGACATTGGCGTCCTCCCCATCCCGCGGGAAGCCAGGGAGCGAAAGGATGGAGTTGATGTCAGGAATCTGCGCAAAGATCGGAATTAATAGTCCAGCTCTTGATTGACTGAAGATATTCACCTCAATCCTGCGCCCAGAGACGGTTGCCTGCACCAGTGGGGAGCCATTGGAGAGGTTGAGAATCTTCTGCTGGGGCGCGGAATGGCACCGTTCGCTGCCGAAGCTGGACGTTGCTCGGGACGGGAGGATGGTGAAAGACATGCTCGGTGAGGGATGCCACCGCGTTCGTAGTGGAAAAGACAGGTGACCCACCGTCCTAGCAGGAGGTGGAGGGGAGGATGGGGGTGAGGGGGTCAAGAGAGCCTCGAAACCCCTGCCTAGCACAGCTGATGACGAGGGAGACTCCCACGTCAAGCACATGAAGGGACATCCTAGAAAGAAGATGATCATTGGTCAATGCCGCGCCTGCCGCGCCTGCCGCGCCTGCCCTTGCCTTCGCTTCGATTCTGCACGACATGGGGCAGGTACTATTCATCTTGGACCTTACGAATTGTGAGTTGCTTTGAGTAGATCCAAGTGTTCACACGATGGCAAGCTTCCGTTACCTGCAGGTGCGTGGCCCGAACATCAACGGAGGACGACCCCGACAGACTCCTCAGGCTTCCTTGCCACTGACAGAGATCCAGTCCGGTAAGTTACCGATATCGATTCCAGCCTTGCCTGGTTTCGTGTGAGCGGTATGTATTTGCTATCTAGGTGCGGACACAGTGAATCGGCATGGTTTGCGACTGACTGAAACTCGTATCAGCATGATGCTACCGAAGCCGCCGCGGTACGGCGCGTAGCTGCCAATGAGATGGTGCACAACCCAGACGGTCTACTGGACCTCGTCTCGGCCTTGCCTTTGTGTCTAAGCTTCACACCAGTAGTCAACGGCATCGCAATAGCTTTTACGTGCCTTCTCAGGCCGCGTAGTAGGTCTTTGCATCCCCTTTTGCTCTTTGTCTTAATTTCCGTTGAGGGCCCTTCCCGTCGAGTCATTTTATCCTCATTGGATGTGAACAGATGCTCACGGTGTATTCTGAGAATAGGCTTCGCGGGAAGAGCGTGTATGTCAGGTGTCAATCAAACTTTGAGCAGCATCGCAAGACCCGGGAGAGCCTTGTCTGAAATCAATCGGCAAAGTCACCCACAGGCTCTTCAGGATCAAGGTGAGCCGTATATAAAGTGTCCAGAAATATCAAGCCAATTCCATCATTGCGACCGACATTCGCTCCCCCGCACCTGCCATGGACTGGCAACAAAACCAAAATGGTGAAGGTACGTTATTCGCTTGCTCCCCATCCCCGTGCGTTGATGCTGAACTGGCTTAGGACCGGACTTGCCTCCACCAGGAGGGCTTATTGGACCAGGGCAGGCGCCGCCAGGCCCTGACGATGTTATGATTCACGACGGCGGGGCGCCGCAAGATCTAGGTATGTATCGCCACTTCCGCGTCGGCTCAGGAGCACTGGCATTTCTCACATCCTCGCGGCTAGGCAACAACGATGGGGCGCTTCATCCCGCAGGCATGTATCACATATTCTGACATGTTGCAATGTTGAGGAGCATTATCTCACGCCGCGCTCTCGCCACTAGACGACGAAGATGGGGTCCCGGCGCCGCAAGGTGAAGGTATGTATTGCCCCTTCCGTGTTGGCTTAGGGACATCTCTTACACTCCCGCCAGTAGGTCACAACGGTGGAATCGGAGGCGGCGATGCCGCCATGGCGTTTGAAGCCCCCCTGCCAGGCCCTATTTTGACTTTCTACGACCCTCTTCGTCGAAGTAAGCGAGTCAGCCTACTGATTTCAGCCCATCCTTCCGCTCACGTATGTCTCGTTTACTAGCATACAATTCTGGGCTCCACATCCCTCCCGAGCCGTCAATCCATGGCTCAAGGTTTCTGCCCTCGGAGGAATATGCCTCCTGGCCGCTCCTCCACTACCGGATGCCCTCTTATTACAATCTGTGCATCGTATCATTTGCGGTGTTCTTAACCTCGGCTCATTCGGCGGGGGATTTCTGGGCGTTCACAGTACCGTTCGACGAAGCCTCCGACCTCTATACCTACGTACGGATTGCCATGTCGACAGTAGCCTCGCTCAGAGTCGGGCCTCTACCCACAGACCCGTACGTCTTCCCCCGGGAAACCAACAGTAAGTGCAGCCTCACCATCATCTCGAAATCGGACTAACTGCGCTATCTCAGTCTTCGAGGCCTACACGAACACAATGTTGAGACTTGTAAGCCATTTCAATTTGACGGAGAACAATTAACGACGTAATTCTCTAGGTAGCCGAGCAGTTCTCGGAGTTCCGGGCGTCAATCATACGCACCGCGTTCGACCTCATCGTCGCACCTCTCCTGGTACCTGCAAATGGCCCACAATTTGGACATGATCTATATCTCATCTATTACGTGTGGGATGGACACCCAGAAGGGCCAAACCTGCCCTAGTGAGGGTGCCGACGCCAGGCGCACCATGGCGCAAGGCTTGGTGAACGGGAATATGTTCCTACACTCCGCTGCGGGAGTAAGTGATGTTCTCCGTCGCATTGTTTTCACGCATTGATCTCATTTCCGCCCATAGCAGATCGACTATCTCAATACGCATATCCTGTATATTCTCCAGCTTGTATTCTGGCAGAACTCTCGAGCCACCGCTGCTGGCCAGTGGGACTTACTGGGCATATACCGTTGTATGGTCCATTATGCGGAGGGTAGCGGCACTGCCCCTGGGGCGCGAGCCATGGTCGATTGGCTTCCGAGTCATCTTTATCTTGCCGTCGCTGCGGCCGTGAGTTCTTTGCAAACCGACACATCTCAACTTCGCGATTGATAAAAAACCTTCTAGACACGCCAGGCTCTGTCGAGCATCGCAACGGACAACCAGAACTTCGCTCACCCTTCATTGGAGGAATTTCGTCGCGTTCACCAGAGCATCGAGAACTCGGAAAACACGCCGGCTTTTTACATCGCAATGTTCCAGATCACTGCTCAGTAACTAGCCAGCTCCACCTTTACATGGCACACGGCCCTCACGTTTGAATACCGCAGTTTGTCAAATGCCTTTCCTAACGGGGCTTGAATAATGAGCATTGACGTTGCACGCCGGCAATACTGCTCTAGATATATATAACGCATTTGCTTACATCATTAGCATGGACAGAGCTTTTCTCTTTTTGTTCTACACTCGTATTATTTTACAATGAACTGATTGCTTGCTACTCGCCGCGTCACGTCTAGGACGCGGCTCTCCGAATGTCTTCCGCTCACGCAAACGGCGGACGCGCGACGCGACCTTGCTCCGAATAATGCGTCGAGCTTAGTACGGCGCGGCAGCGTCTTCCCGCCCGCACTCACTTATCTTGACTGTTCTAAGCACATTTCCATTGCTACTATATTTTTATACAACTATTACATTGTTTTTTACATATTGGAGAAGTTTCGGGATGATACGTGAGGTTTGAGGTATCTATACAATTGATTCTTCGCGAGCTGCCCAAAGCCGGTTCAACGACTCGCGCGCCGCGCCGCGCCGCAGCCTCAAGCTAGCACTGGCACTCGCTCGCCTCGCTACAACAACCACAATCTATATTGTTCCACAGTACACAGGGCTAGGAAAGGCTACCAATGCGACTGTGGCACGGGTCCAACGGACGGGAGTGTGAGACGCGGCTCTGGGATCCACTCACTCATTCAAGTTCCTGCCCATCTTCCACTGCCATCGTGGATCTTCTCAAACACCGGTACCCACAGCTCCTCTCATTTCCTCCACCAGCTGCGCTTCTAGAAGGCGAACCCGTAGGACAGAACTACGTTGGACCAACGTATGGGCAGCATCTCCCCTACGTTACCGCCACTCGTGGCCATGATCCGCGGCTGCACCTTGGGCACACTGGGGCGGGCGAGATTACATGCCGCTGCGGGCGCGTGCGGTGGTCGTGAATACCAGTCGTGTGTAAGCTGGCACTCACGCGCCGTATTCCGAGCCGTCCTCCACCTCAAGCTCCGCATCCGAGAGCACGCACACCGAGAGCCCGCCCTTCACATAACCGGCCTGCCCTGCACCGCGGCGAGTGTAGATGGGCATTGTGTGCAGCTCTGCATCAGACAATGTTTGCCGGGAAGCCGGGGAGTCGCACTGCCGCTGCACGACACGCAGCGAGGGTCCAAACCAGGACTGCGAGGAGGGCATGGGAATCGGGCTGGAGGAGATGAGCGTCGCGCGAGGATGAGGAAGGGCTGTCTTGGTGAGAAGAGGTCGAGGCTCTGCCTGGACGTTGCGGGGTCTGCAAAGGGCTCGTAAGAGGGCTATGAAGGGTCATAGGAAATGGCGTTGTGCGCCGTGTGGGCAAGGGGGATAGTGCGGGGTTGTGGATTTCATGGAAGTCCATATGTGTATATTGAGAACGGCAGAGAGAGCTCCGCGACTTGCGTCTCGAAGGAATGTCGAAGAGGGACGAGATGCAGAGGTGAGCCTGCAAGGTATTAGAGTGGTGTGGACATCAACGAGCACTATCCACTATGTGGAGCGTGCTCGCCCGCACCTTCTCTGCGTGCACTGCCCAGTCAGATCCAATTCCACGCTAAAGCCGAGCATTCACGCACCATTTTACACCCGCGAATCAACTTCCAGTGCTTCCCTCTTCCTCTAGCAGCCAATTCGTGTGGTGGATGAAGCTGGCTAAGGATGCTTCCGGCGGAGGCGCCACAAGAAGCGATGGTTTGACAACCAAGCAAGACTCATGCTGACCGAGGGTGCGAAAGAAACGACATGCGTGAGGTCGCGCAGGTATTTCCGGGGGACAGAGAGCTTTGATGAGCAGGCAAGACGTGGATCCGGAAGGAGTTGCAGTTCAACTTGGTCGCAGAGAGTTCGCTGGGTGCACCAGTGAACTCGCGGCAGCTCGGCCCGGGAACCGGGCGTCTCCTGGACTCGACGTCTTAGTTGAAATGCATCATGGTCTCTGCACACTCTCATCGCGCGCCCGAGCCTTCGCGCGCTTTAGAGGCGTACATGGCCAGAACGTGCCACTTCCGGAAGGTGCACTTTGTGGGTCACAAATGTAAGTGGTAACCGCGTGCAACCCCCGAGATTTCGGGCGTGTACTCACATCCGTCGTCTAACAGGCTCCATACTATCTCGCGAGCACAGCAACCCCAGCATCCTTGCGCACGCTTTGCTGCAGACAGACGGCAAAATGGACGGCGAGGGCGGGTCTTGGTACGCCCAGTCGCACTGCTGTGCAGAGTCGAAACTCATTCCTTCCAAAGCTTCAGTCCATGGTCCATTGTCTGCGAACGCCAACGTCAGTCGCAGTCCAATACGCGCAAGCAACGAGACCCCTCGCACCGTGCCCTGTGATCCATTCCCTCGCCTGCGCCAGATGCACCGAGCTGCGAGTTTTGTTGGAGCCGGGCGCCGAACTACGCTGGTGAGCCTCCCTTTCTGTATGCTTACTCTTCCACTTTCTACAGCGACGCTGCCATCACCGAAGGACGATAGCGTTGCGGATTTTCAGTCAGGAGACTGACGCCTATTCTCCCCCAGGCTCGTCACGCAATCCCAGCAGCGTGGAGCAAGGCTCTTTGTCACAAATAGCAGCCTGAGTGTATCATGTACTATGAAGGACGTAGAGTGTCTCCTTGAAGTACGCTTGTCCATCGTCCATCCGCTGTTTGCGGTAATTTTTTCGTCTTTCCGGTTGCGCGCCTTCCTGGCACTGGGCGAACTTATTGACGTCTTCAGCCCATTCCTTTCCACCACCGTATGCACATCCGCAGTGCACCGCTCGATCTATTCTGTCTCGCAGCGATGCCGTCGCCATTGCGGCGTCGGCGTCACCCTTCTTCACTTCGTACACGGGCGCCTGTTCAGACGGAATGACAGTGATGAATGCAGATTCATAAGCCTCGTAGCTGGACTAATGACATGATACATCCACTGTGAGCCCAGTCACTTGCGCCCTTCGCATTCGTGATAGCAGAACACCCGCCTCGCGATAATCATCTCGCATGCCGGGCACTGCGCAAGGAGCGCCTGGAACTGTTCCGGGGTGAGTCCTGGGCTACGCATAGCCTGGAGCTTATCTAGCAGCAACCAGGCATTTTTCGGGACCGGTGGGACTGGGGGCGTACCCTCCCTTTCGATATTCGGCACATGGCGGGTTTGCGCATCTAACAAGCAACCGAACTTGCGTGAGCGAGGCCTGCCAGCTAAACGGCTCAAGGCGCGCCATACCTTTCCACGAGATATATCCAGCCTTACGACGAAGCTGAGCTCTCGTAAGGATGGCAGCTTCTATGCACGATGGGCATGATTAGCCACATTCATTGCCATATGCTTCATGTTGGAGACGTACTCATCGGATAAATTTTCGCAGGCAGGCCTGGCTTCAGGTAGAGGGGTGATAAGCGTACTGAAGCGCGAAGGCGCGAGAGATGCGTGAGGAGACGAACGTGATTATTTGCGAGCAGAGCTTACCACGGTATCCGCAGAGGTCCTTGGCACAAGTTGCAATGCATTCTACGCCCTCACGCTGGACCACCACGTCCTGCTCGGTACACACTCCGAAGATGGGGCACAAGCACGACGGGTAGTAGAACGATCTTCTGTACTGATCCCATTGTGTGGGACACAGAAGTCTGCCGTCATCGCCGATCGGCCTAGAAATAGGTTTGGTACTATGCCTTCTGCGCCTGAAGCCGCCCGAAGTTTGGGACTTTTACTCACCAGTCTATAACCTTCAGGTCGTGCCGTTCACGATCATAGCCTAACAAAGAGTCTCGGCCTTCTCGATCGAGCCTTTGTAGCAAGATGGCGTGCATGGTAGGTAGCGTGGTGTTCACGGCGCCGGGCTTGGTGTGATGGGGTGAGCGTGAGGCAGACAAGTGCGCCATTGAGGGATGGTGCCATCGGTCACAATTGTTTCCTTACCTTTATACTCACAGACATCGGCAGTCCGACGATTCCGCTCCCGCTCCGAGCGTCGCAAGTCCGGTGCCGCCCTTCCGTATTCCAGCGTCGCAAGTCCGAATACGCTGTTCCCCGCCCGGGCGTCGCAGGTCCGATGCACCCGCTCCGACGCCAAAGAGAGCTTGAATGGGTGCGCCGTCGCCGATGTATAAAGGCTCGGTTGAGGCGCCTGCTCGAGTCCCCACTTACTCCTCTCCAGATTTTCCCCAAAGCCTTGAACCTCTTCCACCTCCGGTGAGTGCCCTCGACCCAAGACGGCCATATATTCATCGCGCCTTATCGTTCAGTACAGCAAAACAACATGGCCGAAAACGTGGCATCGACTCAACAAACTTCTGCCCTCTGTTTGGGCCCCAGGCGTAAAGCGTGAGTTTGTCCATCTATGGCCAACAGATCAAGTGCTCACCGATCGCCCCCTCTTCCTAGCTCCGCAACTGACCCATTGGTCTTTCATGGGCGGCATTTCGGCCGTACCATCCACGCAATGGCCAACATCAAGGCGCTCTTCCAAGAGGCACTCACTTTGATGGCGGAGGAGGGCGAAGTTTCCGACGAGGACCGTACTCTGGAGTACGCCTGATGTCTCTTCATTTCGCTTCCTTTCTGACCGCCCTTGTTCGCATGGCTCACAGGCAGCGAAAGGTTCTCAAAGCCTTCCAGAGGCTACTTTGTATCGTTCCGAACTTCACTGAGCGGATCATGTCTTCTGAACCGGATGAAGTCATGGAGTTCGCTGCCCTTGTAAGTGCCACGTTGACGTTCCGCCTGATGATGAACCCCGACACGTTGTCAAGGTCCAGAAAGGCGCATCGGCGGCGAGAGCAGATGATACGAAGGGCTTGAAGGGCGCCGTCCTTGAATGGCTAACCCCTCCTGGAGTCCCGCTTGTTCCGTCCATTTCACCCCGCGACAAGGTGGGCCGCGGCTTCCGCCATCCTATAACTGGACGGCTCCTGTGCCCAGCCGGGCTGGACTGGGACAACGAAGAGTAAGTCGTTCATGTTCTCCCGACGGCACGACGCACCCCTCGCTTACTCATGGACCTGCAGGATCAGCACCAAGCTGGCATCGGGCGAGATGGTCATTCAAGGAGACCAGTGGCCTCTCTTCGTTTACGCCCACAGCGAGTACGATCCTGAAGATCCTTGGACTGGCCTATTCAGAGGCGAGCTGTTGGTGAAGGTCAGTGGTTTTCGAGACAGCTCTGGGGCATCTGACAATGGCAGGCCATGGCTCACAACTACCCTTACAGGCTGCGAAATACATCTTCACAACGCCCACCTCAGTTGACAATGAATCCAAGGCGACGCGCTCGGGCAACGCTCGACTGCACGGAATGACGCAGATGACTACTGCAGCGATTGCCTACGTCGCCACACAAGTAAGCACCTTTTCTCTCTATCTTGGAAGAGTAGAGACTGATGCCACCATGGCACGCCGTGGTCTTTGCAGGTCCGTTTCGCATTGTCATCTGCAGCGGTATTCACCAGGACGGACATCACGACGGCATCCGAGTATTTCTACCGGACCTTGCTGGATTTCCTCGATGACCTCGACGAGAAGGACGAGGTGGATGAGCTCCTTAATTGGTGGAACTGGTAAGTGTTCTAGCTTACTAAAACCTTCGGTGAGGGCATGTTCTGATCCAACCCACCCGACCAAGCCGCATCTTCCCTCACCACATCGTCCGCGAACACGCGGTGTCAAAGCAAAGCGCCCTTGCCCAGTTGAAACAGAAGAGGGCGGCCAAGCAAGCGGCCAGAATCGGTGGATCGGCAGAGAACCGGGATGAAGGCGGTGCGCAGTAGTGGTACTATGTCGCGACTATAGGCCGCTTGTGATTGGATGGATGATAGAATTAGAATTTCAGTTTTGCTTTGGCCTCTATCAGTCAGCTTCATCTTTCGTTCAAAAGCCGCAAACCAGCACAACGGGAAATGCTGCACCCAGTCCATCCATTCTTGCCGCTAGCATCCGTCATAGCGTAGAAGTAATTTGTGCCTTCGCTAGCACCGTCGACATGGCACCGTCTTGCAAGTATCACCTTTCATAGCGTAGGATACGTTACTGATAAACAAGCTCGTAGTTATTGTGTTGACTACGCTTCTTCGCAATGCTCGGTACCGAGGCATCCGTCCCCTGCGCCGTCAAGACTCGTTCCGAACTATTGTCTGACTTGTAGAGTCGCTTGAAACTATCTACCGTTGGGAAGCTCGGATCTGCGGCATGCAAATGTGAAATTCTGACCCCATAGAATTTGCTATTCCATGCTCGGCTGACGTATGAAAGTTGTAACCAACGCCATTTTTGCGTTATCTTCTAAGACATGCTCAAGCTTCATCGGGTTGGCTTATATCACCCATTTTGGCACAGTCCCGACACACGGAGCATAGAGACAGCCCATAACCAGCTGTGCGCAGGTTTCTCGACCTTGAGACACGCTACGGACAAATCTACGGATTTACATTCTTCGAGAGATGCCTACGGTTGACCTTCTCTATCAGCCTCCCAGGGTAGACAAGGACATATCTCCGAAGAACACACTGACATATGTGCTTGATGTCCGGCTGGATTAGAGCCATGGGGTACGGTACCAAGATCGCCTCCTCTTACAATGCCTTGCCGCTCCTCTCCATCGCGAGAGAAAATATCCATTATGACTAGGCTTGGACAAACACAGGCATCCTTGGCGTGAACATCGAGTAGAAGCATATTTCTTCTCTTTCTGTAATCTAGATCATGAAGCACTAGAGGCCTCATCTACGCCTTTTCGATGCTGACCGAGCTATCTGACTCATCTTGCAATACATCACGTCCTTCCAGCGATGCCGAAACTCACCAACGCTACCCTCTTATATAAAGCTTTGTATTCGGGTGCATCAGAATGGTGAATATTCTGAATATTTCACAAAATGAATAGCTATATATTGCAATCCGCCTCGTGCCTCAGTTCACTGATGATATGGTTTTGACCGCCTGACCAGATCAAGGCGTCACGTGTCAAGGTCAGACCCGGTCAGACCTAGGGTCATGCTAGGTAAGTCCCGGGCCGAGAGGTCGCGGCGCCATCCGCCGACGACTCACTGACAACGACTCGTCATGTATAATGTATTTTCTCTTTATCTTCGCACATCCAGGACTCTGAATCCCATGCTCAAGTTTTTCGCAAGCTTCTTGCACCCATTGATCCCTTAACGTTCGTCTCCCTGGCTGGTTCGTGATCATCATGTAGGTGTCGTCCGATCATGGGACAGTGACTTATCTCCCGTTCTTCTCAACAAGCCGGTGCACTCTAAGCTCATCTCAGCGGGCTATGCGCGGGGTGGACTATGCTGGTATGGAATATCTACCAGGATAACACAGTGGCAGGGCGAGCAGTCTCACTGGGATTAGAATACCGACACCCACGGGGATGCTCAGCGGACGAAAGAGCATCATAGCTTTCCCAAGTTGCTGCGTCATCACACTCACGCTGACTCTCTTACGGTGCGACCGGCCTATAAGGGAACTTCGGGTACCCCAGAAAAGCCCAGAGTGACAGCCGGCTAGGAGGGACTTTTCAAATTCCATGGCCCATCATCTTCGGTAGGTCCTATGTTTGCACATCATGCCGTACGCCCTTCCGCTCTGACTAAGGGGATATTCACGGTTCATCTCAGCCTCTGTATGGCGTTATGTAGCAGTGTTTCTTCGACGAAACTTGGAGGCCATAAAGCCTGTTGACAAAGAACGGGGACCTCAGGATCTGATATCGCACTGGACTGCACGCTTAAAAGCGAGGAGATCGGGCTCATTCGTAGACTAGGTTGCCGATCTACAACATCATATGTCTCGTTGGAAGCTTCACAGGGTCGAGAAAGATGTCCAACCTCCAGAGGCCTGAGTGGAAACACCCCCGAGAAAAATACGCTGAAAGCGTTGATATCTCTACTCTGCCAGTCGGCTCGTTTTCAGCACGGCGATCGATTAGCCTTATGTACTGGGTCTCAGAGCTGGGGGTATATGTTGAGTATCACAGTGACATTCCGCGAAGACGCCATGCCCGGAAACACCGGTAACTGTAAGCGAGCGAGTCTTCGCGACTTCGACTCGACCGTCATGTCCACCAACATTGTACGAGATTGCCTATTGACTCCGGATATGCTCTCCTCCGGCCTTTGACCGTCCTTACTCCCTCATGTGCCCTAAGTACCTCATCCTGAGATCAGGGTCTCCAACCAGGTGGAAGGAGGAATGTTACACGGCCCTGATAATCGATACCCTCTCTTCTCTGGCGTCCGTGGTCTTCACCGTACATAGCATCCAAGACCCGGATATTGCGCCAAGGAGGACAGGTTATGTTACGCTGGTGTAGAGTCTGGTATGTTCTAAGGACGGGTTCAAGAGTGACGGCTATCGCTCACAGCTGATATCTGCTGGCAGTTGATACATATCACAGGTTTATATAGGCTTGCTTTCTCAGACTTCGCAAAGCACACAAGGATAAAGGCAGGGATCCCACCGTTGGACCCTCTGTTATCATGAACGCCACCCATGTTTCACTAGTCGAAAGGGTGGAGATACCGTTCTTGCCCCCTCTTTACCTTGGTGTATCCCGCGGGTCAGCATCCTCGAATCCACCCCTGATGAACAGCCACGTCTCATCGATTCTATGGGAGCAGCTGGAAGATATGTTCTTATATGTGACTCTTCGAGCACGTGGTACCCGTCGACACCCAGGCGCGACTCGCATACCCCTCTCAACGACTTTCGCTCGGAAACGCCGCAATGGAGAAAGCCTCACTTACAGATCTCGAGCAGCAGGATTCTTCAACCAAACACACCTCCGCAAATGAGGATAACGAACAGTCTCATCCAGTTGACGGCGGAACTCGCGCGTGGTTGACCCTCTTCGGAGCGTGCGTTACCTTGGAAAGGACCTCCGCTCTATGGCCCGGGCTGACAAGATAATCATACAGATGGCTCAGCGTTGCGGCAACGTTCGGCTACACGAACGCGTTCGGGGTGTACCAAGACTTATACACGCGCGAGCACGATATATCTGCCTCTCGAGCTAGTTGGATCGGCGCGACTCAAATGTTCGTCCTCATAGCGACTGGCGTGCCCGCAGGCAAGCTCTACGACATGGGTTACTTTCGACGCATCTTTGTAGTGGGCGCAGTTATCTACATATTCTCGTACGTGCGTCTGTCGTCTTCTCGCTCTCGCACTAACCTAGCTTGTTATCGAAGTCTGTTCATGGTCTCCTTGGCACATCCCGACAAGTACTACCAAGTCTTCCTGTCGCAAGGGATAGGAATGGGCATCGGGGGTGGCCTCATTTACACGCCGGCTCTCGCCATACAATCACAACATTGGCGCACTCATCGCAGTCTCGCAATGGGCGTGGCATCGACTGGTAAGTGGCGCGTTTTTCTTCGGAAGTCGTCAGCTGACTGGTGGATGTCGCTCAGGCGTAGCCGTTGGCGGGATATTTTTTCCCATCATGCTGAACCGACTGGTCCATGGTTCCGCGGGTTTTGCTTGGGGTGTTCGAGCATCCGCTTTCGTGGTTATGGGAATGTTGGGTACCGCGGGTTGCATAATGACCTCATATCCTCGGCGGGTGGCGAAGGACTCAGAACCCGCTCCTGACGCCATTTTCAAGGACGCTCCTTACATGGTCTTCATCATTGGGTGAGTACCTCACAAGGGGATCGTGGAGATATGCATTCATGTGTCTGTGAAGCGGGATCTTCGTGAACTGGGGAATATTCTTGCCTTGTAAGTCGATGTATCATTGACCAAGGCGTTCCGCTGATGAGACATCAGATTTTTATCTTCAGCTATATGGAATCGTTCACGGAATTGACCCGAAGTTTGCTTTCTACATGGTCGGTCTTCATGTTTGCATCAATAACCCGCGGGGTTGCTGATTATCTGAACAGCTCGCCATCATGAACGGATCTTCTATTCCAGGGAGAGTCGTTCCTAATTTGTTGAGCGGAAAACTCGGGCCCATCAACATTTTGGCGTCGGCGAGTTTCGGCTGTGCCATCCTCACCTTTGCGTTGTTGAGTGTCAAGTTTAGCATTGCTGGCATCGTGATCTTCGCCGTCTTATATGGCTTTTGCGCTGGGACTCGTGAGTACTATGTCGTTAGTCTCTCTTTACTTGACACGCCGTACTGACGCCCTACGAGTATTCTCTATGGTTTCCCCAGCTGTGGCTGCATACTGCGACGAAAGGCAGCTGGGGTATGTCTGGAACAAGACCTTAATGAGAATATCTACTGAAGGTATACCCCCCGAAGTTTAGCGCGCGTTTGGGTCTCGCCTTGGCAATGGGATCTGTAGGAATTCTCACAGGAGCACCTATTGAGGGTGAATTATTGGGAGCCAACTATACATGGTCCCGACCCATCTTCTTCAGCGCTGTACGTTCTCGCGCATTGACTACTTGAATTCTGCTGACTATATGAGGCAGTCAATGCTCGCTGTCGGCCTGATTTTTTTCTTAGTAGCGCGAGCTTTGTTCGTGAGACGAAAGGGCACTCAAATCATCCGATGAGAAAAGCCATTTATAACTTTTCCATTCCATGGCTCGCAACGTAACAGCGTCTGTAGCCTCCGACGTGGGATACCAAACAGCATGGGACGCTTACACACTGTACTGCCAAGAGACTTGCAAACCCAATATACAGGCCTTCTTCCCCACGCGAAGCATGGATGACTGAACAACATTTTCTTCTGCCTGCCTTGGCACCGAAAGAGGTTTGTGAGAGTGGATAGTCGTTCATAACGTCCACAGCTGCACGCGTTCTCCATTGCACACGCCCTTCAGCTCAATTGTTACACCATACCATACAGCTGCTGCTTTCATGCTCGCTATCGTCGTCGCTGTGTTGTCTGGTGTCTTGCTCACGGTCTTTGTATGGCCTAGATTACGGGAGTACTGGCGCAACCCCAACGGTCTTTCTCTTCCGCCCGGGCCTCGTCCTCATCTCTTGCTTGGTAATCTGCTCGACTTACCGACAGGTGGCAGCGAATGGCTCGCTTTCGAGAGAATGTCGAAGAAATATGGTATGCGAGTCTACGACCAGGGAGTTCGTCGAGCTGACCTTACACGATTGTCGCAGGGAGTGATCTCCTCCATTTTCATGTCCCGGGATCCCATATCTTGACCATCAACTCATACAAAGCCGCGAACGATTTGCTAGACAAGAAGAGCAGCATCTATTCTGACAGACCTCGTCTTCCCTGGGCAAAAGGGCTGTAAGTGCACGCGACCAATGTCACAAGCAGTACGTACGCTGACGCTTTTCTCCGCGCAGAATGGGATGGAGTTGGAGCCTGGTCATCATGTCGTATGATGAGGGCTTCGCCGCCCATCGACGGCTTGTGCAGCACTCCTTCCAGCCCAACATCGTCACGTCCCAGCACAGGCCAGTCATGCAGCGGGAGGTCCCCAGGTTACTGCGCAATCTCCTTGTGACGCCTGATGACTTCATTAGACACCTGAGAAGGTGACCCATTCCTGTCAACGAATTGTCGCCTCCGCTAATACCAGGCTCGGGAAGTATGACAGGAGCCATCATCATGATGGTCACGTATGGTTATCAGGTCTTGCCCAAGGACGATCCGTATTTGATATTGGCTGAAGATGTCAACAAGAGTATGGAGACCGAGACTCCAGGCGCACATATCGTGGACTTTTTCCCGTTCCGTGAGACATTTCATCCTTTTCTGAGTTTTCAAGGGCTCAACCATGGGCCTGCAGTGCGGTATGCGCCCTCTTGGATGTTCAAATTTAAGCGAGATGCAGTGGTTGGAAGGAGACTGACGAAGGAGATGAGGAATGCGCCCTTCCAGATGGTCAAAGAACGTCTCGTAAGCCTTCCCTTCTCAGCGTCAATGCAGAAACTGAACGAATATCTCAGGCGGCGGGGACCGCTCTTCCCTCTATGGTAGGCTCGCTGGTGGAAAAGGAAGTTGTAGACGGGGTCACAAGCAATGAAGATCTAATCAAGAATTGCGGCGCAGTCGTCTACAGTGGTGAGCATTCTCCGGAATCAGAGCAAGTCACTAGCCCTTCTCGAGCATCCCTGTTCTTTAGCTGGTGCAGACACGGTGAGTCCCTTTACGACCAGCTCGCTCATCTGAATGCGATCCCTCTGAGTATAGTCAACGGTGACCCTGACGAACTTCGTCCTGGCCATGATCATGCATCCTGTTGTCCAAGAACGCGCTCAGAGAGAGTTGGACGAGGTAGTCGGGAGAGACCGCCTACCTAACTTCAATGATCGCTCTCAGCTACCATATCTGGCCTGCATCGTCAAGGAAGCGTTGCGTTGGAAGGCAGTCTCTCCCCTAGGTTTGTGTTCAATGGCGTGCGCAAAGATGGCGATCTGTTCTGATTGGGCATATATTGCAGGGATACCCCACTATACCGCGGCAGACGACGTATACCAAGGCATGTTTATCCCAAAGGGCACGACTGTTTTCGCGAACCAGGCGTAGGTCTTCCGTTGAAGCTTGCTTCCATTTTCTGATGGGTTCCCTCAGAGCTATGCTTCACGACCCGTCTGTCTACAAAGACCCCGATGTGTTTGATCCCGATCGCTTTGCGCACGGTGTCGACAGATCTGAAGGCATCCTTGACCCTGCTCGCATAACGTTCGGGTTTGGCAGACGGTAAGCCAGCTGAAGTCCTCATCGTAAAGCATGCCATGGGCACTCACCTCAATCCGTGCCAGGGTCTGTCCGGGTCGCTTCTTCGCGGAAGACTCACTTTGGCTCTCGATCTCAAGCATCCTGCACGTTTTCAAGCTCGAGAAGAAGATTGATTCAGACGGCCGTGTGCTCGAGCCCAGAGTAACGTGGGCATCTGGGCCTATAAGGTTCGCTCAGCTTCCTCACGACATCATTTCTGGTGTTTACAGATGAGGCCACAGCTTTCCGTCGCCGTTTGCTTGTCGATTCACGCCTCGATTTGCAGGCATTGAGAACTTGATCCCTGTCGGGGAATGAGCACGGCGTTGGAAAGTTAGCCAATGACTACTTACCGCAATCCCCACGGGCTACACGCCCGAAGTTAGTGAGAACAATGACAGTTAATACGTGGTCAACTGTCGAGCCCTGAGAAGATGGTTGTCTTTGCGATGTCAGTCTGCCAGAAGTTGCAGGATCCCGCCGTTGTCAAGCTCACGATCCACGCTGTACAGCGACGTACTTAGTCGATCTCGATCCTCGTGCTTTGCAATGTGAGTACAAGTGGCCGAAGTCCTGCACTATAAGTATATATCGGAAGAAGCGAGACATTGGCGCAATGGTCAGCACGAATACGTTGTGCTTTTCTAGGATACGCCACGACGGACGACCTGAGAAGTAATGAGGTATTCCGAGGGGGCACTGGTGATCTGAATTCGAAGGTTACGACTCGGAGCCAGCGCTACGACTCGGAGGTTTGTTTGCCGAACTGTCGTCTGATTTAGGAACGACAATTGCGGAAGTGCAACTGTTTGCAAGAGGTTAATGTCGGCGAGGCCATACACTCACCAGGTGAACCAGTCAAACTGAAGTACAATAGCTCTTGCTTCGAGCTCATCGCGGTAAGAGTCACCAGTCTGAGTGGCTGAGTCGCGGCCTCAGGGGGCGACGGCGATGTCACGGGAACGTGACTATATGACTGACGCGTAGGATCACAGTGTGACCCTGCGTGACGGCGCGAGGGCCGGCTGTGCCGGGCGGACGAGTCGACCACTACCCTCTCTCCAGCTTGGAACAAATGTAGAGCCGCATTTCGTGCTAATACGAGACTTTGCTTTGAAGTTTATGACCCGCTCGCATCCGGAATTCGATCTTCTATTGACAGCACGTGACGGGCACCGGCGGGAGTAGGGGCCGCGCGCTTCAAGCTTCTTTCGAGTTACCCTCGCGCCTTCGATCTCCCCGACTTCCTTCAATGCACTGTCCCGGTCGAGCCTACTGAGAAGCTCTGAGTCCACTGGATCTACAGACAGCGTCAGCGTCAAGGACTCTGTGACAGAAGCGTTTCGAATATTTTTCTTAACCCGACACTGGCAGGCGCGGACGGCGTGACCACAGGCGCTCGCCATACGCATGATATAAAGTATCCGATAGGGGTTGGTACAACTTCTAGCACTCCATGTTCGTTGCTATCCTCTCAGTGCTACTTTCCGCTTTCCTTGCATTCTACACATGGCTACGATTACGGAAGTACTGGCGCAAGGGCCCACCTCTCCCGCCAGGACCTCGTCCTCACTTCCTCCTCGGTAATTTGCGCGACGTGCCGAGAGGTGGATACGAATGGCTTGCGTTGGAGAACCTTTCGAAGACTTATGGTGCGTGCATCTCGTCATGAGAAAATCGTGAGGCTCACCGGTCCAAAGGAAGCGACATTATCCATTTCCAGGTACTCGGTCGCCATATCGTGTCCATCAACTCGTTCAAAGCTGCAAACGACTTACTAGACAAGAAAAGCGGTATCTACTCTGACAGACCCCGTCTTGCCAGAGTCAAGCAACTGTGAGTGCTTAGCTGACAGGATATACATTAACCACGGTGTCTGCGTAGACTGGGATGGCGCTGGATCCTCGTCACCATGTCCTATCACGAGGGCTTTGCTGCACATCGGCGGCTCGTCCAGCAGTCATTTCAGCCTAACATCGTTACGTCTATGCACCGGCCTGTCATGCGGCGTGAAGTTCACAAATTGCTGGGCAATCTTCTTACGACCCCAGATGACTTTCGCGTGCACTTGAAAAGGTGATTGTCGCTGATAGAGCTTTGACGCGAAGCACCGGAGCATTGCCGTGATTGCTGATCTCTGACGTCTCGCGCAGTATGGCAGGCGCCATCATCATGATGGTCACTTACGGCTACCAAGTTGCGCCCAAGGACGATCCATATGTGAAGCTGGCTGAAGATGCTAACAGAAGTGTGGAGTCTACGACACCGGGTGCTCACTTCGTGGATTTTTTCCCCATCCGTGAGGCGACATACTTTCTTTAGTCGCGTTGGGAATTTAACTGTACCTCCACAGTGCAGCATTTACCAGCTTTACTCTTTGAGTTCAAGCGACGTGCGCTAGTCACAAGAAAGCTGGCGCACGAGCTGAGGAATGCGCCGTTTCAGATGGTCAAAGAACGTATGGTAAGCTGTGACCTACCATGGCGTCTACTTATCGGATGAATTGTCCAATCCCTAAAGGCTGCAGGCACCGCTCTTCCTTCCATGGTGACCTCTCTATTGGAGAACGAAGCCGCTTCCGAGGCCACGGATGCCGAAGAGCTTATCAAGAACTGTGCAGCGGCCGCCTACAGTGGTGAGCATCGATCTGTATCAGTGAACAGCATTCAGGTTTCTCAAACGCTGCTGCATCTCAGCCGGGGCGGACACGGTGGGTCTCCACCATCTAGTTCTAACTCATCTGAATGTGAGCCCTCATGTAGACGGCGGTGACTCTAACAAACTTCTTCTTGGCCATGATTACGCATCCCCAAGTCCAAGAACGTGCTCGCCTCGAGCTCGACGAGGTCGTCGGGAGAGATCGCCTGCCCAGTTTCGACGACCGTCCTCGACTTCCGTATATCAGTTGCATCGTCAAGGAGCTGCTGCGATGGAAGGCCGTGTCACCTCTAGGTCTAGTGCTTGAAACTGTCACGCGTCCTGAGGCTGATGCATGATGGTGCATTCATCACAGGAATACCGCACTGCACCACGACCGACGACATCTACCAGGGAATGTTCATTCCAAAGGGAACGAGTGTCCTCGCGAACATATCGTCGGTTTTCATCTGGGAAGTAAATATGACGCATCCTGATATATGGTACAATTTTCAGGGCAATGCTCCACGACGAGTCTATGTACGCAGACCCCGACGATTTCAATCCCGATCGCTTTGTTAGTGGTGCCGACGGGTCCGAAGGTGCCCAAGACCCGTCTCGTATTGCATTTGGGTTTGGAAGACGGTGCGTCTACCGATTTGCCTCGGCGGCTCGCCAAATTGACTGACCGTGACTATCAGAATCTGTCCGGGGCGCTTCTTCGCGGACGACACGCTCTGGCTTGCCGTCGCGAACATCTTGCATGTATTCAAGATCGAGAAGAAGAAAGGTCCGGATGGCAGCGTCCTTGAACCGAGCGTGACGTGGGCGTCTGGGGCTGTCAGGTCAGCCCAATTCCGCCTGCGCTGAGGCTGTATGTTGGTTGATAATCGGCATTTGTCCAGCATTCCATCGCCGTTCGCATGCGAGATCGCCCCACGATTGGCAGAGGCCGACAATCTGATACCTTCTTCGGAGTGAACAGAAACACAATATCTCTGTATTCCTGACACATATCTTCACTTACTGACGCAACCATGGGGAGAGACGTCTGTACATGTATTATATTACCGTTACGGCTCGAGTGGAATGGCTTGAGTCGTCTCCGACTGCTGGTAAGGTATGTTGAGAAGTTGAGTCGAGCGCCCTACCAGTACCGTTTCCTGATACTAAAGGGCTACGTCGGTGCATTTCCTCACCGTCCTTTGGTCTACTTGAATTACTTACAGGATGAAATTTAGCACCTCAGTTAACTTACATAGATTGAAGCTCGTAGTCTTCAGTTTCCCACGATTATAATTTTGGGCTTTTATTTCGACTCTCCCGCTTCGTGAAGTACCTTTCCTCCATAGAAGGACCGTCACCGTATCATAACTGGAGCTCAGAACCCACTCACTAAGACACATTATCGGCCGCCATTGGCACCTCATAACCTTTCGGAAGACCCTACCTAGCAGGTCGCCACTGCTTCCCGCCGTGCTTGCAAGAGTCAAGATATTCTGCTGAGTATATTGATTTCTACGTCTCCGCGCCATGGCCGTCCTACGCTCCCACCAAGCCGTTGATTGGATTGTCTTTTTCCGGAGGCTGGTAGAAACTGGTTGGCGCATGACAGGACATAACACCTCGGTGAGCGTCTACCCAATCTTGCTCTTCATGTAGAGGCCAAGATTCGTTCAGCTTTCGAGATGCTGTCCTCTATTGCATGAGGTCTCGTCAGCAGCAAGGATGAGATCGGTTCCTTCCTTCGAGGGCGGTCGTCGTTTTGTAATCCGAGGTCCGAGGTGTGCGCTGGGAGGGAAGTCGCAGCCCTGAGTCTAACAAGCATAGAGCCGAACCAAGGGGACTGAAGGATGGTATCCATTCCTGTCCTCATCCATCGTGACGTGGTCCAGCTTGAGTGACGCCTTTCAGGATTCCAGCTGTCACCTGTTTATCTCACGGAAGGCATGTCATTTTGGCTGATTGTGTATTTGTGCTAAGGCCCAGGTTGTTTCGCTTGTTTGAATTTGAGGAATCCGTTTAGCGTATATCTCCGTCAATACCCACCGTCCTTGAACTATCGCCCTCTATATCCCGCGGCCAAGGGTGTCCGGTCTCGCTTGGCCTCTTAACGATCTGTAGGCTTACGCAGACTTTGACAACTCCTGGGAGAGAAGAATGATATGCTGCCGCGATACTCTAGCGCACAACCTGGACCCTGGCTTCCCCCCTACCACCGGAGAGCTGTCGGCACCAACGCATGATAGAATCTACCGAGCCAAGAAGGGAATAACACCACCTTCGAAGCGCCCTACACATCACCGGGTGGATGTTCTTGCAACCTCCTGCAGGTTCAAACGTGGTGTATGGAAATTTTACGGCCTTGGAAGTGCTGCGGATATTCAAACGACGCGCGTATCATACGAAATATCGATGAGTCAGTGCAACACTCGCTCCTACGTGAAGTCCCCTGTGTCTCTCTGCTTCACCATTTAAGAGCGCACCACCCGCAGATGTCCAGGTCCATCTACGCAACATCGAACCAGGACGACAGCATCTCCCATAATGCTCGTCGCGATCACATACGCTCTCTGCACTATCCTGGTCGTATTCTATGCATCCGCACGACTCCGGATGTATCGTCGCAATCCCAAGGGCCTTCGCTATCCGCCAGGACCCCGCCCTCATTTCCTGCTCGGTAACATACGAGACTTACCAACAGGTGGACATGAATGGATCGCACTCGAGGAAATGTCGAAGAAATACAGTGCGTTGATTAACTGATAGTCAGAATTTTTGAGCTGATGATGTGACAGACAGCGACGTTATACACTTCCAGGTCGTGAGCTCTCATGTGGTCGTCCTCAACTCTCTGCAAGTCGCAAGTGACCTGTTGGACAAGAAGAGCATGATATACTCCGATCGGCCGCGCCTCCCATACGCCAAAGAACTGTGAGTGCGATCTGATAGATCTGATCACTGTTAGCATCGTCGTTGACCCCAGTCCCTGCACAGAATTGGATGGAGTTGGAGCATGGTCGTCATGTGCTATCATGAGGGCTTCTCCGCTCACCGGCGGATCGTGCAGCAGTCGTTCCAGCCCAGTGTTGTCACGTCGCTGCACCGACCAGTCATGCAGTCCGAGGTTGACAAACTATTGAAAAATCTACTGGCGAGTCCAGATGACTTCGCCGACCATTTACGAAGGTGAGTATGAGATGAGAGAGCGTCGCGATAGATTGTCCTGATATCTTTTGGGGTTGTCAGTATGGCTGGTGCTATCGTCATGATGATCACATATGGCTATCAGGTTGCGCCGAAAGACGATCCGTATGTGCGACTGTCTGAAGATGTACACAATAGCGGAGATAGAAGGATGCCGGTCGCACATGTCGTCGATCTGTTTCCGATTCGTAAGTGGATCTTTCGCGTATTATTTTGTTGTCAGGAATCACTTCCAGTACTTCAGTTCGATACGCACCGGCGCGGCTCTTCGAATTCAAGCGGCGTGCATTGGCAGCAAGGAAGCTGGTTTATAAGATGAGAAATGCGCCCTTCCAGATGGTCAAGGAACGTCTGGTGAGCAAATTCCGTGTCGTGTCTGTCCTTTCAAGATCACCGTTCATCCCTATGTCAGGCAGCGGGGACAGCTCTTCCTTCCATGGCAACCTCGCTCTTGGAGAAGGGTGTTGTCGCCGACGGCATAGAATCTGAAGCGCTCATCAAGAATTGCACAGCCATCATCTACGGTGGTAAGCCTTCTCAATACTCTATCAGCGGTGCTTCTCTGAGTCACAGCATCACAGCTGGTGTAGACACCGTGAGTCCTCTGGTCGGTTCTTCGACATATCGACTAAATACATAGCCTCAAACGTGAAGACGTCAGCAGCTCTGACAAACTTCTTCCTGGCCATGATAATGTACCCTGAGGTTCAAGAGCGTGCCCAAAGGGAGTTAGACGCAGTCGTCGGCAAAGACAGGCTTCCCGAATTCGGTGATCGCCCTCGTCTTCCCTATCTAGCTTGTATCATCAAGGAAGTGTTGCGCTGGAGGGCCACCTCGGCACTGGGTGTGTTTTTCATTATACCTCGGTGACTGTCGGTGGTTGTTGATACGATGCCTGCGACAGGAATACCCCACTGCACCACGACCGACGACGTATACCGAGGAATGTTCATTCCAAAGGGCACAACTGTCATCGCCAACTTATCGTAAGGTGACTCACAAGCCTCATTCACTCCACTGAAGTGTCGGATCGTACTAGGGCAATGCTTCACGACGAGTCTGTATACCCAGAACCCGAAGTCTTCAACCCCGATCGTTTCGCTCGCGGTGCCGGTGGGTCCGAAGGCGCCCCAGACCCCGCTCGTGTGGCGTTTGGATTCGGAAGACGGTGAGCCCCCCGAACTCCCCCTGATTGTGTGCAAAGCTGACAAGTTGTCAGAATCTGCCCGGGACGCTTTTTCGCAGATGATGTGGTTTGGCTCGCAGTTGTGAATATTCTGCACATATTCAAGCTCGAGAAGAAGATCGGTTCGGACCGCCGTGTCCTTGAACCTGATGTAAAGTGGTCATCGGGCCCGGTGAGGTTGGTGCGAATATTGCCTCCGGTGTCGGTCGGTACTCATGACACGGTTCAGTGTCCCGTCGTCATTTGGTTGCAAGATCACACTGCGACTGGCGGGTGGCGAATCTTTGATTCCTAGTTTGGAGTAACTAGACCCGCAGCGCGGGTTGCTTTTGGTTACCAGTTTGTAGACACCGACATGCGTTTGGTTTCCGTCAGAATGATCCTTAGAATAATCGGGACAGGCATTTCGCAGTTTGCTTTCCACCAGCATCGAACACCGATCACGTTATGAGCGGAGGGGACGAAATTCATGCGTCATCGAGTTTGTATTGGATAGACAAAGCACGCAAACCATTGTGACCGCTGCTGCGTAGGCAACAAAAAAGCGTTCCAGCAGCCGCTTATGGCCAACGTGGGGGTCGAACCCAAGACCTTCGAGTTATTAGCTCGACGCTCTAACCAACTGAGCTAGTCGGCCGATGGGTATCGATGCTATTCAGACTGTCAGGACGACAAGGAATCCAGGTAAGCTTAAATCGACGGCGGAATGCACATTATTCGCAATATTTCCTACTGACGGTATTGTGGAGTGTCACAGAGTGTTACTGTACTGTAGAGGGGGATATTTGAGAGCTCAAGACGGCCCCTGTCCCAGTGATGTGATCTGCGTGGGAATATGCACGTGCAAACTGTACAGTACCAAGCCACCGCATCCGGCGCGAGCGGGACAAACAAGTACTCACAGACGACTGCAAGGCAACCTCGACGACGACGAAGACGGCATAAACGACATGGTACGCTCCATCCTCCCAATATCTACCGTTGTATTGACCGTAGTCCGCAGGCCGACACCAAGACCGCCCCCACCAACCCCATGCGGGACCTTCGCATCGAGAAGCTGGTCATCAGTGCGTCCCCCGTCGCCCTGCGCCCCGCGCCCACTGACCGCGCACAGACATCTCCGTCGGCGAGTCCGGCGACAGGCTCACGCGGGCCTCGAAGGTGCTCGAGCAGCTCACGGGGCAGACGCCCGTGACGTCCAAGGCGCGCTACACCGTGCGCACGTTCGGCATCCGGCGCAACGAGAAGATCGCCGTGCACGTCACCATCCGCGGGCCCAAGGCAGAGGAGATCCTCGAGCGCGGCCTCAAGGTGAAGGAGTACGAGCTGCGTCGCCGCAACTTCTCCGAGACGGGCAACTTCGGCTTCGGCATCCAGGAGCACATTGATCTCGGTGCGCGGTACGACCCCGGTATCGGTATCTTTGGCATGGATTTCTACGTTGTCATGGGCCGGCCGGGGAACAGGGTGGCGAAGAGGAAACAAAAGACCGCGCGCATCGGCTCTGGCCACAGGGTGAAGAAGGATGACACCATGGCGTGGTTCAAGCAGCGGTTCGACGGTATCATTCTGGTGAGCAGCTTCTACTTTTTCTACACGTCTTGACTGATTTGCCTCGCAGAAATAAATTCGTCGCTTTGTTGTTTTTATTTTACTCTCTCGCTATGACACATATTGCCATGCCATGTACTCCACACATGCCCACCAAAATGCATCCCCTTTCCTCGGGTTCACATCCATCGAACGTAACTTCAAGGCCCGCGAGCTTGCTCGTGCACGAAATCCTATCGGCAGGATTTTCCCTCGTCTGACGCTTCCAGACGCCTTAAACGCTGGGAAATAGATTCGCACGTGTATGGAATTTCTTCATACGAGACCCAGTCTCCATACGGTTGTCTAGCAGATTCAACCAGTCTCGAGACAGCTTCGCCAGGATACTCAAATCGTTCCACAGGCATCCGTAAGGCCCGGTATTGGGCTTACTCATCGAGCTCTCCAACTAGTCTCGACCCAGCCGTTCTGGAGGAAAAGCAGGAGAGGCAGGAATGACCTATTATAGGTGCTATCCACCCCCCACACCGATAGCACCAACGACAATGGGTCGAGTCTACTCTCCAACAGGCTAGAGTGCGCTCAGAGACGAAAATGGTGCCTCACATTGAAGAAATTTAGAGCTCTGCCTTCGCGAAGACAGCTTGATACATATACAAGGCGCAAATATCCGCACGTGTTCTCCAGGATGCAGCCCACATCGGTGGAGCTATGCATCAAGACCATTGCGTTCCTTCTCGTGAATGAAAACAGCGTCTTACACGCGCAGAGACGGACCTAGACCCGGTTTTTCCGACACCTGGTGCGAGCTCGCAGACATTCCAAGTTCCAGTACTGCGTTCACGGAGACAGCGTGATACAAGTAAAATACCCAAATATCTGCAATAACAATACAAAGCATGCGACGACAGTATCAACGGAGCCGACGAAGATCGTTCAATACGTTATATTCCGTTAGCCGGCGACCCCCTCGTCTCCGACAGCCCACCTCCATCCCCTCACCTCGATCGCCCACCCCTCCCGCGACCCATCTCCGTCTGCCTCGCCTAGCACCCGAACTTCGTCCTCCGCGAACTCAAAGCTCGCAGCTGTCAAGTCTCGCTGCAGGAGCACCGGCGCGCTCGCCTTCCCTTTTCCCTTCGCGGGGGAGGGTGGCTTGGACATCGGCGGCGACCCCGTTTCGGCGGCGAGGAGCGCGGGGAGGGAGTCGTGCGTGCGCCCGACAAGCCAAATCTCCCAACGTGGCTCTTGCGGCTCGTTTTCTTTGTCCGTCTCGCGTGGCTCCGCCTCTTTGAGCAAGAACTTCTCCACGCCCGTCTCGAGTACCAGACCTCTCCGGTAAGGGATCGCATCTTTCCCATCCAGCCGCCGCTTCTTGCGCGCCCGCCCATTCTCGTCTTCATCGTCGAGGAGGGCACCGCGCAAGCCGTCAGCGTCGTACTTAAATCTGCGCAGGCGTACAAATTGAGCGGCTGCAAGATAGGATGTGTCAAGAGGAAGACAGACCGTGGCTGCGTTCCCAAGTCGCCAAAGACAATTCGCGCACCAGCGTCAAGGGCCTCCTTGCGCGCAGATGCGTACTCGATGAGCCGCTGTTTGCGATTTCGCCGCCCCAGACCTGCGGCTTTATGCGCCGTATCCTTCTGTGAGTGATAAGCGTAAGCCAGTTGCCTGTGTCCAGACAATGATCAGCTACGCACCTCGACGAAGGAAACTTCCAGGATCTCAATCCCGCCGCCATCGTGCCCATTGCCCCATCCAGCGCTGTAAATCCCCCGCCCGTCATCTTCTTCGCCCTCATCTTCGTCCGGCTCTCGCCCATCGTCTCCCCTCCTCCTCGCCGCGTCTCTCCGTAACATCTCATGATCGCCGCCTGGCCGAACGGGAGCTCCGACTCCGCCTACATACTGCCCTCCCCACGCCCAAGTACCAACGCATCCGACTTCGATCTGGACATCCCATCCTTGCGCCTTGGCGCCCCGTAGCGCGCCCCAGCTCACGAGCCCAGCATGTACACAGCACCCCAGCACGTCGCTGTCGTCGGTGTATACCCGCCGGCCACTCATGCCACCGGCGCCCGCACTCATCGCCAGGCTCCCAGCTCCTGCACCGTAACTTCCACCAGCGCCTCCCCATACCCTGACGGCGGCGGGCTTGCCAGATGGCACAAATCCGTTGGGGACATATATGATTGCACGGACCTCCCGCTCGTCCCGTATCCGTACCTTCTCCTCCCCTTTCTCCGCCGTCGCGGGTATCGTGTAGATGCGCGTGCCCAATGACGGTGGGAGCGGGAAAGGCAGATCAGGGAAAACGAAGCGGCCAAGGTGGATCGGAGGCGGCGTTCTGATGGGAGGCGGTGGCGGAAGGAAACGATGGGAGTGAGCTGTTGGGGTAGGACCGAAGATTGTATGCGACGGTGTATGGGACTGCGAATGGGATTGATGGTGTCTTGGTGGTGGTGGTGGCGGCGGCGGCGGCGGCCTGGGCACGCTGGAAGATTCAGAAGGTGGGTAATAGGGATGCGGTTGTGCATAGTGGTTTGAAGCGTTCATTTCCGAGTCAGACTTGGACTGTACGGGGATTAGTACGATAGGTGATCAGAACGACGCGTCGTACGCACCATGTACCCGCCCTCGTCTGCCTTCCTGGCGGCAGCGATTGCACGAATGTATTCCATGTCATCGCGCTGCCTCTGTTCGCGATCTCGTTCTCTCTCCCGCATATCTCGCTCGCGCAGCTCTCTCTCTCGCATCTCCCGGTCGCGCATGTCCCGCTCATGCATCTCCCTCTCTCGCATCTCCCTCTCCCGCATCTCGCGCTCCCGCGCGCGACCCCGCTCAACCTCTCTCATCTCGCGTTCATATTCCCTCTCGACATCGCTCCTCCTCCCGCTCCCGTTCCCACTTGGCCGCCGTCCCTCGGGGACAGGCGCCCGACTCCTCTTCTTCTTCCCACCCCCGGAGCCCCCGATAGCATCTCCATCCTCTCTCGTGGAAGGCCCAGGTCCAATGCTCGCGCTGTCGCGATCCCTAGCCATCGCGCTGAGGCTCTGCGGCTGCGGCTGGGGGTGGTGTGGAAGAGAGGCAAGAGGTGGCGGTGGGTTCTCACGGTCACGCGGCGGCTGCAAACTCGCCATTGCCGGCGCACCATCCGCGTGCCTGCGCGGGACATGAGGCGGCATCGGAGCATGGAGATGGGGGTGAGCGAACGGCTGGGGCGGGGGGCCATGCCGATGGTGTGAAGATGGCGGGGGCGCATGTAGCGGCGGAAGCCCCGTGTACATCGAAGAGGGCTCGTGGAGGAGGGGTGGCGGGGGCTTGGAATGGAGCGGCGGCGGGCTGTAGTCTAGTTGGCGGTGGTGTGGGGTTGGGGGCGGGAGGTACATGGGCGATTGGCGTGGCATGCCATATGGCGCGTGCTGATGGGAATGGGCGGGTTGCTGGGGGTAGTCAGGCGGGGGCGGGAAGGCATCGCGAGGATAGTCGGGGGGAGTGCGATGAGGAGGGAGAGAGCGGTGGTGAGGGGCATGCAGACGTTGTTCGTGGGGCGGACGATCTCGGTCGTGCGGTGACGGAAGAGGCGGGTGATGGGAATGCTGCTGCTGTGGATACTGCGGATGCTGCTGCTGCTGGCGCTGCTGCTCTTGACGCTGCTGCTCCTGCTGCTGCTGGCGCCGGCGGGAGTGGTCGTCGGAGGGCGAGTCCTGGAGGAGGGCAGCGACGTTCATGGTCGGGAGCAAAGGAGGAGAAAAAGGGTTTGAGGTGGCCAAGCGACAAAGCCAACCCGAGAACCGATCACAAGGCACAATCGAGATCCCTGCAGATATCTTTGGTTTCAACAGTTATCAACAGTTATCAACCCTGTTCGGCTCTCTCCGGGCCTCACGCCCGACGGCCCTGCCCCGCCCGCCCTCGTGCAGATCCCTGCTCGCGCTCATGCGCTCCGCCCAACGTTGCGAGGCTCAGCACCGTCGCACGCCCACCAGGCCAGCTCCCCTGCATGGATACGGAAACACGCACCAAACCGCGCTTACACGCATGTCACCGGATATGTGCGCGCTATATGCGCTCTCGGAAGGCGTTCACGTGGGAACTCCAGATCTCAGATAATGTGAGGCTCCGAGCATCTGGATTGGAAACTCAAATACCCAGCGGGCGAGGAGCTGCGAGGAGAAGACTGAGGAAGACGGAGACCGAGAAAGAGGAGGAGAGGGGAGATGGTGGGAGAGAAAGAGAGGAACGCAAAGAGGTCGCTCTTGTAAGGGATTTGGCAACAGAGGCTCCTCAATGTCATCGAGCTTTGCCAGCGATTTGCGAGGGTCATCCACTTATGCCCAAATGGGACGCAAGGGCCCGCATACGTTTATTCATATATATTCCCAGCCGGCAGCCTGTATATTGTATATCAAAGCAAAGTGTCAGTCCAGAGCCCTTCACGGCTCGCCGGCGTCGGGCGCGGGTGCACTGGCTGTCGCCGTCGGGGACCCAGGGATGAGTTTGTTGATCTCAGCGAGGAGCGTCGCTGCGGCCGCCGCATTGCTAACCTGAACATGCAGGAGGGGGTCAGCAAAATCGCATAACGAAGGGGAGGTACGCCTGCAGGCGAACGGATGGATATACGCACCCGCAGATTGTAATGTGTCGTCCCCCCATCTTCTATCACGCTGAACCGCAGGTATCGCGGGTCCTGCGCGATGAAACAGCTCATACCGCGGAATAGTGTCACGTTGAGCAACACCGTGTACACCGCGTCTTTACGCATCACTACACGCATCCCGGGCATGTTAGCCGTCTCTCAACACCTGTCGGATAAGCATACGCACCTATCCGAGCGGCACCGCCGTCATGTCTTTTATTCAGTCGCAGCGTGCCCGTGCCCCGTTCTTTCCACTGATTCTGCGAGCTCAGCACAAACAGCTTCCCGCGGACGTGGTGCTTGATCTCTTCGTCCTCTTCTCCTGTGACGACTGAATCGCCATGAGTACAGGTGCACGGCGGAGTAAACGCAGACACTCACGCTCTTGCGCTGTTAGGCTCGCCTTCCAGCCCTCGTCGTCGTCGGCTCGCGGGCCCAGTACGCCGCCCTCGGCTGTAAATTCCTCATCCGCGTCTCGGCTCTCCCGCAGCCGCTCCCCGAACGTCTTCTCCCGCGTGCCATCCCCATCCCCACTGTCCCCGCTCTCTTCCCGACTCCTGCTCTCCTCCTCGCTCGTGCGCCCGCTCCCGAAGGCCGTCCCGCCAAAGACCTCCCCGGGTGTTGCAGCCCGCGCCCGCTTCGTCGCAGGCCCCCCGCCAGAGCCAAACATTCCCTGTGCGCCGCCGCCCGCGTACGCGGAGAACCCGCTCCCGACGGGCGACTTGCTCCGCACGGGCGACTTGGCGCGGACGGCGGTCGACGACGAGGTCGACGAGAACGTGCGCTTTGCAGACGGTGTGTGCGGCTCGGGGCTCGCGCGCCCGCTGCTGCTCGGGTTGTTCGCAGTGGTGTGCACCGCCCCGAACGGGCTCGCCGCGTGCGCCGCAAACGCGCTTGCGCTTGCGTACGCCGCGAACGGGTTCGCCGTGGAGTTGCTTGCGAACGGGCTCGACGTCGTGGAGAAAGGGCTCGATGCGGGTTTGGAGCTCGGCGCGGGAGATCGCGACGAGGACGCGCTGCCGAACAGGCTGGGGCCCTTCACAGACGCAAACGGCGACGCGGTGGATGCGTACGCCAAGAACCCACCACCCTATAACACAATGACTATCAGCATGGATCGATGCACTGTCGGGGCACGTACGAAGGCAGGTGGTGATTTGGCCAGGGGCGACTTGGGCCGCGGCGAGCTCGGGGTGGAAGAACGTCCCACCCTGGTCTTCTTGATGCTCTCGTCGTCGAGAGTGGAGCTGCCGCTCTGCCCCTTGTTTCAACCTTCACAAACGACAAAAAGGGTAAGAGGACGCTCACAGCAGTAGCCTCCTCGGGCGCTGGCGGTGGCGAGGGCCGCTTCGTCTCGCGCGGGTTCTCGTCCTTGTCCTCGTCCCGCGGGCGCTTGATCGCGCCGTCCGTCGGCTCCGTCTTGGCGTCTGGGAGCAGCTCGTGGCTCGGCGCGCGGTCCGCGAGCTTGCGCTTCAGGCCCTTGTCAAGCTCATCTTCAGGCGGTGTCACGGACGGCGGAGGCTCGAGGACGACGGTCGGATCCGGGGGCGTGGACGGGCGGGAGAGGACTAGGGTCGCCTGAGGGGCAAGCGGCGGGGGGAGGGACGCATCGGGCTGTGCGGCGGGCTGCCCGCTGCGCCAGTGGATGTCCTCGACGCCCTGGCTGATCTGGCGCATCTTGGTCTCGTGCGGCGGCGAGCCGCTGACGCTCTCCGGGGGCGAGTCGGCGTGCGCACCTGGCTCGGCGGCGTCGAGCGCGGGGTCGGCCTCGACGTCGAGGTCGTTTTCGATGTCCTCCTCGGCAGTGCTCGAGAGATGCGGCTGGGCCACGCGGTTCTTCTTTGCGGGTGTGCGCGCGTCCTTCTCGCGCAGGCGCGGCTGGGAGGCCTCCTGGATGCGTGTGTGAGTCTAGGACGAGCGATAGCGATCTGACGGTGAACGCACGAGATCGTCGGGGTGAGGGGTCGCAGGCTCAAGCGAGACCTCCCTTTCTCGCTTCTGAGGGATAGCTAGATCTGTACAAAGCTTGAATGTTGAGAGAGCGCAGATAGAGCGCGGGGCACACCTGTTCCGCGTGGGCTGGGAACGTCTGGTAAGGGTGGGGTTGTGGGCGACGGCGTCGGCGAGGCTATCGGCGACGGTGTTCGTCGTCTGGGACTCGACGGGGACGAGTCTGGCATGGCGGTGGTGGTGGTGGTGGTAGAGAGAAGAAGAGGACAAGGTCTGAGCAAGCCCCCGCCAGCCGCCTGCCACACTGGGGCACTCCGCGCAACGTGCCGCAATGCCGTACTCTCCTTGGATGCTATTGTATCTTTTCACCTTACACAACAAAACACCGTCGGCTGTCCTGCAGAGGGCTACATTGTCTTACAAGTCCCTAGCGACACCGCGAACCCACATCTGAAACTCGTAGTGCACACCCTTTTCTTCCTGCACGCCACTGGGCGCGTCAAACCCCACCCACGCTCGCAGCTCATCGTGCGACGCTCTCTCCCACCTGCTCTCTGCATCTGCCAAGAAATTGGGCATGAAAGCGTCGCACGCCTCGAACGCTGGAGAAAGGATGCGTGTGAGCAGCACCCGATCGACGAAGGCGGGCGCGGAGGGGGGCAGCGCGAGTGACTCGGCGTAGAGGGTCGCGCCTCCGATAACGAAGCGGCGGTGAACGGCCACCGAGTCGAGTCGTGCAAGGGCCGAAAGCAGGTCATGCCGCAGCAGAGCATCGTGTTCCGGAGGTGCGTCCGCCTCGAGGCTGTCAGGAGTCGGTTAGCTCTGCAGCGTGGGCCGGCGGCCCTCGAATGCGACGTACAGCTGATAGCTCTGATTGCGAGACACCACCACGTTCACGCGTTTCGGGAGGGGGCGGTATTTCTTGGGGATGCTCTCCCAGGTGTTTCGCCCCATGATGACCGCGTTTTGCGTCCCATCGGGCGCGTTTGTGGTGACCCGCGCGAAGTACGCCATTTCTTTGGGCAGGCGCCATGGCAGTCCAGCGTTCTGCCCGATGCCGTTGGTCGCAGTGGCGGCGACTATGAGTGTCAGACGAGACATGATCATGAGTTCGAGTGAGACTTCAATGGTGGTCAGGAAGGGACTGCAGGGTGACTATGTTCAATACATGACCGGACTAGTAAGCTTTCAACTACGTATACGCGCGCCATGGTGTAGGACCTAGATAGGATACATGGCACAGTACACCGCAGGGTCCAATCTCATACGTGCACATCCGAATTTTGCGTTGTCTCTCTGACTTCCAGTCATGCAACGCACAACGCTGTCACTCAGAATCAGACTCCTTGAGGCCTGGTAGTCCAGAGAGGATGCTGAGAGCGACCGAGTGAGGCACTACCGAACGCCGTCTGCTTGCGGACAGGGAACGCACCAGGATCCTTGTAGATACTGAAACTGGACCTGGAGCTCACCTCTGGGTGTACTTATGTAGTCTCACCAGCGAAAGGCGTCAGCACGCGCAAGCGTTTTGTTTTGATGTTGTGCCAAATAACCTGACGGACCTCGATGTCGAATTATGAGCGAATGCATCATGCCGCCCAAAAGGGCGCTTCAAGTGCTTCCATTACTCCAAACCAGGGATCAAGGATTCGGCACCCGCCAATCGAGGTGTTATATCACAGTCGAAGAACGATGGAACACTGACAAATGAGATATCATCTATCGAGACTCGCAGACATTCAGAGGAGTCGGGCTGACCTTACGAGCCCCGTTGACCATGTTACTCGGGGTTCAACTATGTTCCCAGTGGAATCCACCTTTTTCTCGAGCCTGAACAGATGCAGGATATTTGCGACTGTAAGCCAAATAGTGTCGCCCGCGAAGAAACGTCCCGGACAGATACTGATGGAGGCGGCTAGTAAGCATGCGGAGGGATAATACATCTCAGCAGCCTACTCACCGTCTCCCGAACCCGAACGCAGAACGGGCAGGGTCCGGTCCGCACTCTGAACCGTCGGCACCGAGAGCGAAGCGATCGGGGTTGAGGGTATCGGGCTCTGGATATACGGCCTCGTCCTGGAGCATAGCCCTGGGAGAACACATCAGGTATGGGATGGATGAGCGTCAGTGCAGAACCTACGCTAGGTTGGCGAGAACACAGGAGCCCTTCGGGATGAACATTCCTTGGTATACATCGTCGGATGTGTTGCAGTGGAATACCCTTGCGGCAATTGTGTCGTGTCGACGAAAGAACATCCCTTTTGTGCGGCATTAGATATTGCACCTACACATGAAAGCAGCATGGCACAGTTCTCTTCGGTAACACGAGATCAAGCGTGGAGAGAGAAAAATGCTCTTCTCTCACCAATACTTGCGCACAGCGGTGTATTAGGGGGTGTCGCTGTCAACTTCAACGAGAAAGCCTCGAACCATTGGTGCACTTTGAAGAGTAGATTCGGAATCTGATCTGTCACAGCCACTGGTACCGGTCGATGTATATTCCTCCCACCGGCCTGTCTATCTATTGAAGACTGCGAGTCCTCTACATTGCCTGCGCGTGCTTGATGTTGTACGTGATGATGTCGAAGAAAGAGACTTCGGGGCCTCCTTCGGTGAAGTCCGACATCTTCGTCATCATCGTCTGCGTGTCGGCATGCGCGACATGCGCGCTCCTCCCTTCTGCATTGTAGAACACGCCGAGAAGACCGAACGTGGTTGCATCCTTCTGGAACGCATACCAGTACGGAGTGAACTCCTCCTGGGCGACATCTGACCCTCGGCTCTACGCACACAAAGATCGGTAAGTGTCTTCATCCAAGAGTTGAGGGTTATGATGCGGCTGCTCACCGCGAGAATGGTCCTCAGCCCGCCGATGGACACTTCGTCCGCCTTAGCCTTGACGATGACGCGTACGCCGACGGTCAGATTCGCATGTCCGGCGACAACCTTGTGCGCAATGACGTCGAGCTGCGAGATCTCGGGCGCGGTGCTGAGCAGCGTATCCGCATTGGCGAAGAGCGCCTTGGCGACCTCTCCGCGAACGTGCGCGGTGCGCCCTGCCTCGGACGCGAATGTGTCGAAAATGCACCAGGGACCGTCCGGGATCTTGTACCCGAACCACTGAAGGGTATCGGGCTCGGCGACCACGAGCGCCTTGCCTGCGTGCAGGAAAGCGGTGGTGGCGTCCTGCTGGTCCGCCTTCGGGCTGAGGATGACGTCGAGGGCGAATTTAGCTGGGCAGAGAGTGAGATCGAGAATTGTTAAGATACAGGGAATTAGATGCCTACGCTGGGACTGGGCAGGCATGTTGAGAGTGAAGACTTGAGGTGAAGTAGTAGGCTGTTGTGAGTTGGCTTTGCGTTGTGTTGGATATTTGCAGCATCCCCTGCTCCTTAAATATGCCAATGCTAGCGCCTGCCTGCATGAGTTCGTCTGGCGTGCGCCCTGCAGCGCACTTGAATATGACTGAAAAAGGGAAAACTGTATCAGTTCGTCATCTGAGGCTTGGTCGGGCGCGATCGATGGCGCCCAGGCGAAGCGCACTCACCAATGTCAGGAGACCCGGAGATTGCAAGACAAGACAGTGGGAGCAAACCTGGACGGGCGCATCTGATCTCGGACCCGAGGTTCTTGGAAGCGTACGGCGCCTCCCTGTGATGTGGATTTCGTTCCCGCGTTGACCGTTTATATCAGAAGTAACCTGTGTCTTGCCTATGAAGAGCGAAATTCGGCGCCTCCTTTCTATTAATCAACTCGCCCAAGGCGGTGATCATCGTGGATCCAGGACCACCATAAGCTTTCTACAGTTTGCCGCGACAGTTTCTGCCAAATAGATGTTTTCTAAGCGCTTCAACATGGGAAGGAGTGGTGTGCTGATTCGCACGGCCGCGTAACTCTCCAGTAAATGCATAGAGATGCGTTATCATCTCGATGTAGTACACCGCGGTGTCCGTAGAGAACGGATATGTATTTTTGCTTTAGCTGCAATGTGATACAACAATCGCCTGAATGGGACTGGGGTCAAGGAGTAGACCGGTTTGAGGAAAATGTACGCACAGAGAGACTCCGAGTCGCTGTCCGGCCATCCTCATCCACACCAACGGGCGATGAGTTCTAGAGGACAGTCATCTGGGAAATCGCACCAAGGAACTTCATCGAGTCAATAGACACCGGTAGCTCAATCTCTTGTGTCAGTTAATGTTCCTCCAGTAGATTTCGTCATTCTTGAGTATTGAGATGCTCGAACAAGCCGAATCGTCCTGTGTCGACAGAGAAGATGTCCATATGAGCACAAGGAGGACCGCACCAGCGTTAAGTTGCAGTCGAGGTGTGACTCGGATGGCCAATTCTTCAGGTGACGTTGGCAGGGACTTCTCACAGACTATTGGGACGGAGATCGTGCGGCGTCCAAGCATAGAGACATGGGGTAAAGCGCTGGATTGGATTCGGAGTTCACAAGAACCATCGGTCATGATCATGGAGGGGAAATATTGCGCCGCATTGATTGTCGTCTTCGACCACCGTCACGCAGCTGGGTACGAGCGTGACTGTGTGACTGACGCGTGGCATCACAGTGACGCGGCACCGACTCCGCCGAACGCAGTCACGGTCAAGTCACGGTACTGCTGCAGGGCCTCCGTCTTCACCATTGCCAAGCAGTCGTCTACTTTCTGACACGCAGGACTCACATAGTAACGCATATTAGAGGAATCCAATGACCTACTCACAAACACACAGGTGTCTCGCTACACGCGCTCGCCCGCGTTGTCCATCTCCCGCAGGGCTGGTGCAGGCCAGGGTGTCTATGGCTTGTCCCTCAATACGTCGTCCGCCGGCCAACAAGGTGCGCGAAGGCCTCGCGTTATACATTGGAATATGCAGGGGCACCATCGTAAGAGCTTCGATTGACGGCTTTGTGTTGAGAGCGACCTTCACATGGTCACGGTCCTCTTCTGCAGCAATGTATGTATGCGTACATGCCGTACTTCCACTCACTCTCGCATACTGACTTGGATGTAGGGACCTCTCGCAGTGGTTCGAGTTTTATATGCGACGGAAGGGCGCAAAAGCCGCATTGACCCGGCACAGGGATTTCCGTGTGTGTCGTCTTCCTAATGATCAGGGTCATACCAACTGAATGTGTGGGCTAGTAGCGGAAATTGTATGGCGCCGCAGTGAGTTGGTCAATCGCCGACATGCGCTAGCCTGTGTATGCAGAGCGATCGTGAGGACTTCGACTTGACCTGCTTAACAGCTCAACCGAACTTCAGGAAACTGTTCACGTGCAACCTTCGCCAACAGGGTCGAAAGTCTTATTCTTTTGACTGAATGGTTCGGAATTTAGAGCGACTCGTGTTCTCAACAAATCGATCTTGGCCTTGTCAAGTCAATGTCCGAAAGGTGCTTCCCTGAGGAGACAACACGATCCTGTAAGGTCACTGCGACTTCGCATTAATATTTGGATGATGGAATGTTCGCGGCCGGCTTCTTGCTCCCACGTATGTCGGTAGCTACAGCATGCCGTCCTAGCGCGGTGGTTGGACTCCTAGAGACCCTGTCCATGCCTATGATTGAAGTACTACGTAGTAACAGCGTTGTCTCCCCCTGTGTTGAAGCAATGGACATGTCGCTCACGAAGGAACCGTCTGGGTGAGTTTTCGATTCATCAGAATAACTGTGGTAGCAATGAACTCATCACCAGGGCAGTTCTTCTGTGGACCCCGCAGGTCAAGTCGAAGAAGGCAAACTTGCGCGCGGTACCCGACGAAATCTGGCATTTTGGATGGTGTTCGTGGCGGGTATGTCGTGTGATTTTCTGACGGCTATGGACATGGTGCGTGTCTCGGGACCAGGAAATGGTGATATTTCGCACGTTCATTTGTCTCTTCCAGACTGCAATCTCCACTGCTCTACCGACGATCGCCGAGCGTCTGGATGGTGTCGACTTTATCTGGGCCGGAAGTGCGTATTCCCTGACATCCACGGCCATCATTCCTATGTGCGGTGGCCTCGTATCTGTCTTTGGCCGGAAGCCAATCCTCTTAGGCTCAATAGTCCTCTTTGCGCTGGGCTCTGCGCTTTGCGGGGGGGCTCAGAATATGAATATGCTGATTTCCGGGAGAGGTACCGCATGGTTTCATCATCTATCTCCTACATGCCAACCTAAACCTACCAAGCCATTCAAGGCTTTGGCGGCGGTGGATGTATGGCCGCCACGGACGTTATCTACGCCGATCTTATACCCCTTCCTGAAAGAGGTAGATTCCTTGGGATCACTGCATCGTACGTCGCTTCAGCATTTGCACCGGGAGTAACACTAACCTTGAGGATTATCACAGTGTATGGGCCCTTGCAGCGTACGTGCTTCATCTGATGACTTCACCTGCACTTGTTGAACCCGCTTAGAGCAATTGGACCAACCATTGCTGGCGCAGTGACTAGCTCAGGATCTTGGAGATGGCTCTTCTTTCTCAACGTTCCGGTCTGTGCAATCTCGATTGTGATGGTTGTCACTTTCCTGCGCGTCAAGGCCCTTCCTCATGAAAGCTTTACATCCAAGATGGTCAAGATGGACTGGATGTACGGGTCGCGCTCTAATGTTCCTTCTCTACTCATCACACTAACGCCTCCGACAGCGGAAATATTGTCATCATAGCGAGCACGGTCTCCATCACCTGGGCTTTGATGCGAGGCGGGCTGTATCTGTCCTGGGGTTCCGCTGAAGTTCTAGTCCCCTTGTGCGTCGGAATTGCGGGAATAGCCTCCTTCTTCGTCATTGAAATACTTTGGGTCTCCGAGCCAACGGTCTGTCGCCTTTGCTACACGGGCTTTGTACGGGCTGACGTATGATCGTGACTTCGCAGATTCCCTGGACTGTCGTGGCCAATCGTACATCGTTCAGCGGGTTAGTGTTCCCATGTTTCTCAATGGCGACAATTGACATAAGTATGTGCATATCAGTTACATCGCCACGTTTCTTCACGGCATCGTCGCAATGGCCCTGCTCTGTAAGTGTTGTTTGTTCAATCGGGGCGTTGACATGGACTCGGCCCTTGATTGATAGACTATCTCCCTGTATACTACCAAGCCGTGCAGCTTGCGTCACCCATTGGATCCAGCGTCGACGATCTCGGGATGTCTTTTACTGTCGCCCCCGCCGCAATCCTCTGCGGCGCAAGCATTCAAGTCTTGCGCCGCTATCGCCTTCAAAACTATATCGGATGGATTTTCATGATTGTCGGCCTCTGGATGTTGACTCTCCTGGACACCGAGAGCAGTCGAGCGAAGTATATTGGCTTCCCGACTATTCTCACCGTCGGCACCGGCATGATCTGGATATCGACATCTTTCCCGATCCTTTCGCCTCTGCCCTACTCGAACAACGCGCGCGCGCTTTGTTTCTTTACATATGTTCGCTTCTTTGCGCAGGTGAGAGCTATCCACACTTTGCAGCAGTGCAGGTGCGAGCTCATGCATTTTGCCAGGGCTGGGGTGTCGCGATCGGCGGCGCGATTTTGCAGAGCTCTCTGCGTAAGACGCTTCCGGCGTCATTCGATGCGCAGTTCCCGTTGAGGGTTCCGCTCGCGTACGCCGCTATTCCGAAGATCCGCGCGTTGGACCCGGAGCTGCAGAGCCTGGTTCGAGAGGCGTTCGCGAGCAGCCTTCAGCTTCTCTGGAAGGTGATGATAGGTTTAGCTGGTGCGGGGCTGATGAGTATCTTGCTGATGGAGGAGCTGCCCATGAAGACAGATCTGGACGAGCAGTGGGGACTGCAGGAGGGGACGGTGGCCAACTTGGACGAGGAGAGTCGTGTCACGGTTACGGTTGACTAGACGTGACGTGTTAAGCTTTATATAAGGACTGTCAACTTTGCTTCTTTTGAAAAACAGAAGCGTGCCAACTGAAAACAACCCATCGTTGTTTCTTCGACCTTCCGAGTAGTCGGGAGGAGGAATCGGCCCTCGGCGCGGGCCGTGGTCACAGCGTGCTCGGCCCGGGCGCAGGGTGCTAGCCGCCGCCGCGGGTCGTCAAGTCATCTCCAAACATATCGTCCTTTCGAACATGCCCCCATACTCCGTCTTGTCTCTCCTTTTATCTAGGCTCGAAGAGCCGTATAAATCCTTTGAAGAAATATTTACAGCGTATATCGGAAATCGCAGAGGCCGGGATTAAGACGACAACGAGGAGATGTACGAGAAAGCCAACGCCGCAATCACGCGTGTCCTTACCGAGATATGCGACGTTGTGCGCGAAGGTGCCTCCAACAGTGCACTGGACGCTGACGATTTACGGGATCTTCTCTTGAAGGCGAGCGAGCTGGAGCACTCGGTCATCGACCGCACGTACAGGGACGTGGGAGAGCATCTGCACGATCCGATACCGGTTTACTGCGGGAACAACGTCAAAGACGCATCTATGGGCTCTCGCCTCGCTATGGGCAAATATCTTGATATCTTCATCATTTGGCCATTGTTGAGACAATGCTATACAGGTCCCAATGCCGCTAAAGATCTAATAAGTATCATGATAAGTTGGAATATCCAGAAGGGAAGTGGGAAAAGCGTTGATGAAGAGAGGAATAATATGGACGGTGAGTATCCAGCTTGATGTATCCCTTTCATCCTCAACAGCGCACTCTCGCTTTTTGGGGACTTATACGCACGTCTCTATTGCATGGTCGATAGCTGCGGCCCCGTTCTATCAGTTGTCAATCAACCCGACGAGTACAGGAACGAAGATTTGCAAAGTCGTGACACGCAATGGCACAATTCACTATATTGCTTCCCAGTGGTTGAAGACCTTCTTACAGAAGACTGTTACTTATAGACGTGGTTGAGCAAGTCACCGGAACTAGCCTTCGTCCCTACCACTCAATGAGGGGACCTAGTTTACACTCCACCCCACTCGCCCGATTCAGCGCCAACCGCCCCATACTTCTAAAGACACCGCTTCTCCCGCTCTCCGCGCCTTCGCTGAGGCGCGCTGCGAAATTGCCAAAGAGGACATGCCAATCCCGACCCGCCTCTGCATGACTGACAGCATCCTCGCCGTCCTCGGCGCGGGCGGGTGGCGCGGGCACGACCCGATGCTGCACCTCTTCCGCCTTGACACCGAGACCCCGCGTAACCCCACGCGCTTCATCGCCAACGCGTTCGAAGTCAAAGTGGGGCTTTCCGACATCGCTCGCGCAATGGATGTGGACGCCGAGGACAGCGTGCTGTACGTCGGCGACGAGGACCGCATCAAATCGTACCGCTGTACGATGGGAGCCGGGGACGACGACGACGGCAGCGCACTGCCCGTGCGCACGCTCGACAGTCTAGGTTTTGGTGGCCCGCTCGTGGTGCGAGACGGTGGGGTGCGGGTACTGCGTGCGGGGAATAAGGGGCTTGCAATCTGGAACACCGAAGAGCTCCCGACGCATGGCCCGGATGGGCGCAACAGAATCGGCCAGAGGTTGTCGTTCGATATCTTCGACACGAAGCGGGATAAGGATGGTGCGGGCATCGAGCGGTCGATCGGTTCGGAACCCACGCAACGTGTCGAGACCACGGATTTTAAGAACGCGAAGCTGTGGACGCAACATCCGAACGATCCGAATCAGATGCTGGTCAGCTTTGAGGAGCAGTACAGGCTCTCGGCTGTCGACCTTGCGACGCAGAAGACGGCCGCACGCTATCTTGGGCATGGGGGTTACATCGGAGACATCCGCACCAATGCCGAGGACCCCCACGTCTTCGTGACGGCGTGCTACGACGGCGCTGTTCGATTGTATGACGAGCGGCTGCCAACCCCCGTGCTGACCGTTTTCCACGCCAGCGAGTGGATCATGACGGCGCTATACGAGCACATCGGCGGGCATCCTTGTATGTATACCAAACGTCTCATTCCAGATGTTTACGCTTACCGAAATAATTTCGAATAGTCCTTATCATTGGAGGGTCCAACACACAACAGGTCAAAGTCTGGGACGTGCGCGCCAAGGCGGCGCTGTATGAACTGAGCACGGGCAACAACGACGTTGACGTGCTTGCGTGGGATGCGCGGCGCCAAACGTTGTACGCTGCAACCCAGTGCCAGTACGTCGATAGCAACGGCTCGGTCGGTTATCGCAGGGGAAAGTTCCCCAACACCGGACGTCCGTGGTCAGAGCAAGACGGCGGCGAAGATTTGGGGGATGATGAAGATGACGAGGACTGGGAGGACGAAGAGGAGAATGCCAGTGGCTACCGCGCGTGCAACTGGCCGGATCGTGCGTTCCACTTGGAGGAGTCCTTCGGACATCCATTGGATTCGGCGACACACCGTCTCTGTGAGAACCTTTTCACCAGAACGTATTGCGAATGCATGTTACTGATTTCATTTGGGCTAGACCGCTACCGGTTCAAGAGCGATGCTAACCCCGAGGTGGTCCCCAAGTCTGGCTATAGCAGGGTTGGACGCTCGTCCTATTGATCGACAGACGAGCGATGAGTCTGCAGGAACTTTCTCTGAAGTGCATCTATCACACGAAGTCCGCACCTGGGGGCCTGGGGGCTGTGCCCGTTTACGCGTTCCCACTTTGCCCTATGGCCAATGCACACCCACCCGTCCTAGCAGCCGTACGCGCCTCTATTTCATGCTACAATCTATCGAATCAGATTTACATCCTTCGTCCTTCCGCGTGTGCAATACACCGTCCTTGTGCACTCTTTAGGTGTTATTGCGCGCCAGGAACGCACGAGGCAAGCCGTAAGCACCTTCTCTCGCAGCAAACAAGCACCGCCGTCCGCGGCGCGGTATCGCAGGACCGCCGAGGTACGCCATGGCTCCGTTCTTCATCCAGTATTTTTCTCATCACCGTTTCTCAGGGCTTCTGAGCGGGTGGTGCCAAGACAAGACCGCGACGGAGATCGAAGTCAATGAACGGCGCCAATGTTGACAGAAACTGTCAACGGAGGCGCCAATCGCTCGATCACGCCGGGTGCAAAAACGCTGTGAAAATCATCGCGCTACGCCGCCCCATCTCTTCTCAAATAGCGTCTCGGCGAGCCGCTCAAGTCGTATGCCCTTAGTATGTGCATTTTCGGACTGCGATGCTTGCTGCTGGGCTGTGATGTCTCTCACGGACCGCTTTCGAGCAGAGCAACTAGCTGATTGTACTTTGTGGGACCATTATTAAGAGAGCTTTGTCACGGACAAATGCCTACAAATCCTATACACTGCGGTACAGTGACACATTTGTTCACACGTACTGACGATGTCCCGAGACTTGGGCCGTACGGAGGATGCCAGCGATCACGGTGCGGTGTCCACGAACCTCCTATTGATTTGAAACTCACAAAGCTCGCATGATCTACATCAGTTTAGGTCGGTGCCTGTCACTTCAGCCTCACCGCTAGAACATAGTTTCTTGTCCTTGACGTACTCTAACACACTTCTGCATTGCCCGCAGATTGATCTGTCTACATACACGTACACACACACACACACATACCGGTCCACCCCGAACGCCCTCGAGCGATGTGACGGTTGCATTATACTGCACCGGGATATGATTCTCCAGCGTTCCGAGAGCGTCCCTATGATGCAGGCGCCCCCATAAAATCCGCAGCGGTCTGTCTGTGAGTCGGCATCATCTTTATACTTTTCTTCGTCTCATTTCTGACTTTCCTCTATTATTATGTTGGCAGCCGTGGTCGCGTCCATTCTCTTGTCTGTTCTCCACAGCAATGCCCAATCTTCGCCGTCGCTGTCAGACATCCAGCAGGCACTCAATGCGGCTGGCATCGCGCCGGACGTCGTGCCCAAGTTTGCGCCTACGTCTATCTTAGACGTCGTCTACACCGATCCGGCGACGCAGCAGACGATTGTCGTCACTCCAGGCGAAAATCTCACTGTAGAACGTCAGCGCCTTTCTTCATACTCGCTGTGATCAGTCACTAATTCGGATCGCCTGACTGTACAGAAACCACGAACGAGCCGCAATTTTTCCTTACTTCTAGCGATGCCTCCATAACGAGCCAGACCTTCGTCCTGGCATTTGTCGATCCGGATGCGCCTACCCCGCAGAACCGCTCGCTGTCCGACATCCGCCATGTCCTCGCTCCCAACTTGCGCGTGACTGGCGCGAGCCGCGCACAACTCGTCAACGCCACACCCGCGATCACGGAGTATCTGTCGCCAGGGCCGCCTCCGGGTTCGGATCCTCACCGGTATGTTGCTAGCAATATCTCTTCAACAGGTTTACTTACTTACTGGCACAGATATACGGTCCTCCTTTTTGTGCAGCCAGAGGACTTCGCCACGCGCTCAGCAGGGCTCGTCGATGGCGCCACTGTCAGGACCAACTTCAATCTGACGACCTTTGCGAGCCTCACGGGTTTGGGTGATCCGATCGCCGGCACATTCTTCCTCATGGGTCCTGCGGGTGACAGCAGCAGTGGCAACACCACGAGTGCCAGCGGGAGCACGGCTACCGAGCCATCCGTGCAGGACGCCCAGACTGCACTGAATCAGGCCGGCATCGCGCCTGACGTGGTTCCTACTTTCTCACCTACATCGATCCTGGATGTTGTCTACAATGACCCGACCACCAACCAGGCGATTGTTGTTGAACCTGGAAAGAACCTCACGGTTGCTCGTGCGTATCTTCTCTTTCGTTGCTGCTGATCAGACGTACAATACTGACTACTTCTCTGACATGCAGAGACTGTGAACGAGCCTCAGTTCTTCCTCACTTCCAACGACTCTTCCGTGGCGAGCAAGACCTTCCTGCTCGCGTTCGTTGACCCCGACGCGCCAACACCGCAGAACCGCTCGCTCTCCGACATCCGCCACGTCCTCGCACCCAACCTGCACATCAGCGGCACCGCCAACCGCGCTCTGCTCGTGAACTCCACCCCTGCGATCACCGACTACCTCGCGCCCGGGCCCCCTCCTGGCTCCGGTCCCCACCGGTACGCAGACCCCATGTCCGCGCTCACTGACGACACTCCGCTGACGTAGATGAGCCTATAGTTACACTGTGCTGCTGTTTGTGCAGCCGGACAACTTTTCCAGCGCGGCCGCGGGCCTTGTCGACCAGAGCACGCCGCGGACGAACTTCAACCTGACGACGTTCGCGCAGAAGACGGGGCTCGGTGACCCCATCGCGGGGACATTCTTCCTGACGGGCCCCGCGCAGGACGCGAGCTCGGGGGGCAACTCGACACCGACGCCATCGAAGGGCTCGGCGAATGGCACGCTCTCTGGCCATCTGGCCACATCGGATGCGATGGACCTTTTATTGTTCATCGTCAGCATCGGGTTGCTGCTGAGTGTTGAGATGTGAGTCAGCTCGGACTCTCATGGCCACTCGACTCTGTCCGCGGGCGCATGCTCTCGTTCTTTACCTACTGCCTCTTTCCTTATTTATGCGCTGTTTGATCATGCATAGCATGTACTTATACCATCTTTGTTCACGGACAATATCCTCAGTATTTTATCTTATATTGTGAAGGGCGTTAACCCTACTCACTCAACAATAATGCATGGTGTGTTCGATTCGAAAGGAGCACGCAATGCCAATGCGACGCGATAGTGATCATCCATTGCTTGCCTTGCTCCAGGCCAGAATTCTGCCATTGCAGAATCTGCAGTCCTGTCATGGTCGTCGGTCGGCATGCCGCGGCCGGCTTTCTGAGCCGCTGCACGTGTGCAGTCGTCTCACTTAGGCGCCCGTTGCATCTGAGTCTTTCTTCTTCCATGCCACGCAAAGACTCGCCAGCGGCCACAAAGCACGCTAGCTTGGAACGATTTGCAAAGCCTTGCGCCATGTCATTATTCGATCTAAATCTCCAGAGCGGTGACAAGCTCCAACTGCCGCTGCGATCCTACCTCGACCTCAGGCTGGTGCTCGTCGTGGTCGCAAGGTGATCACAGCTGTGCAGTCGTAGCCAGCATCTTGCAGCATCTTGCCGCCCCAGAAGACTGTCTCGTCTCGCGCGTCAGGCCGACTTATCACCAATTGCCCCTTCGAGGACGCATGCTCGCCGAGGCGGCATCTGATTTGTATTCGGAAAACTCAACTGGTAACACACATCTCGGTAGCTTCTTGCCTCGATACACCGGGTCCGCACCTATTATTAGCTCGTCGAGCATATGGAAGGAGGTACCTCAACGCATCGTTCGCAATCTTCACTCGTTGCAAGCAGCAAGTCGTAGTAGGTTTTGGTCAACCTCCGGGAACGCAGCTAATCTTAGACCGACGAGCGTATGGTGACGCGCCGCTGCGTCGCGCTGGCCAGCGACTTCGGCAGCACAGGACAGGTCAAGCGCAAGTATAAAGCCTGGGTCTGCGCTTGCCATATTCTCCAGGTCCTCATCGTTCCTCTCAGCCCTCGAGCACTTCCGTCGTCGTCACAATGGTTTTCGCAGCTGCCCTCGTCATCCCCGCGCTCCTCGCCACCGCCGCCTTCGCGGCGCCCTCCCGCGACATCCGCATGGCCAACCGCCTTGCGCGCCGCCGCGCCGGTGGTGCCCACCAGGGCCGCCCCATCGACAAGATCGGAGTCGCTGGTGCGAACGCGACTGGCACCCCGGAGTACAGCACCAACTGGTCCGGTGTTGTCTACAATGAGCCCCAGGTGGGTTCACTTCTTGGAGTGCAGCCAATACTACATGGATGCTGACATCGTTGCTTCACAGGGCACGTTCACCTCGGTCACCGGCACGTTTGTTGTGCCCACTCCCCAGGTGCCCGATGACAGCTCTAGCTCCGGCGGCGACGGCTCGTACTCCGCGTCTGCCTGGGTTGGCATTGATGGTGACTCCTGCAGCAACGCCATCCTGCAGACCGGTGTCGACTTCACTGTCGACGACAGCGGTGATGTTTCCTACGATGGTAAGCATTCGCTGCGATTTTCCTTTGATCCTTCTCATAATTGTCTTACCCCCTACAGCCTGGTACGAGTGGTACCCCGACTACGCGTACGACTTCTCCGGCATCGACATCAGCGCCGGCGACACCATCACGGTGACGGTCACCGCGTCGTCGACGACCAAGGGCAAGGCGATCATCGAGAACGTCTCGTCTGGCCAGACGGTGACCAAGTCGCTGACCTCCTCCTCCGCGCTGTGCGAGCAGGACGCGGAGTGGATTGTCGAGGACTACGAGGAAGGCTCGTCGCTCGTGCCCCTCGCGAACTTTGGCTCGGTCACGTTCACGGACGCGACTGCGGCGACCTCGTCCGGCCCCCTCGGCCCCTCCGGCGCCAACGTCATCGACCTGAAGCAGAACAACGTCGTCTACACGTCCGTTGAGACCACCTCGGACGGCGTCACTATTTCTTATGTCTAAATGGAGGGCGCTGACGTCCGTGGATGAGAACTTGAGGATGGTAGCTTCTATTCTTATTGTTGTTGATATTTAAAACATTGGAATGTATAAGTACCCATGGTGGCTCTCCAGGCACTCTGTCGTGATTTGTTCGATAATGGCACTATCTCTTCCAGCATGGCAAGAAGAGAGCGATTACTACATCGCCCTCACACCTTATAATGGGACCAAGCCTAGAGTCGTGACTTTAAACTTACTTGGCGCCGAGTTTGATGTGGCTGTGCCGGAGCGGCTTGCCAGTGCATCGCGACTTGCCTAAAAAAATATCTGTAAGTACTGGCTTTGGGAGACTAGACTTGCCATTTGCCATCGACGGTCACCGGTCACCGGTGAAAGTCAGACGGAACGCTCGACCAAGTATCATAGATGCTGCTCCTGCCCACGACCCACATCCTACAGTACTATCTTTCCCTGTTTGTCGCGAGATTCAGCCAGATTACTGTCAAGCTGTCGGCCATGTCGATTCAGAAGGGTGCACTGTGTTACAATCCCTTGTCTGAATGAGGTATGTAATCCAAGAATATCTTGTCTCTGTGGTGGAAGTTCTATCTACGAACTTCCTTATCGGAGTTGGCATGTAGAGACAATCGAGCGCAGTATGCTTTTGGCTTGGAGCACAGGGCCAGATCGCGCTATCGCGTGCTTCCCAGCCTCGCTCGGCCACTGAAAACTCCGGGATACTACCAGGACACACGATTTTGGTCTTACAGAAGGTAAGACTACCCCTTATGCTGTACTGGTATGCGGACATGGGCGAATAATCTGACCATTTCTCATGTAGAGCTCCAACGTCACAGAACACGCGAACACGCGGACACTTCCGTGACGTTCTATTCTCTATTCTCATGAGTCAGGAGCACAAGAGCATCCACTATCCGTAGTATGAGAACAAGTCGTTGGTAGGCCCCTCAGCCCCGTACGTATCCGGACACCGCATACACCGCGACGATAACGCTGCATGCATATACCGGAGAGTAATGCGGCCGTGCAAACCGTCATCCACTCCTTTTTCCGTTGTTCGAAGCTTCTAGAAAACCTCTGATTGACAGAAACTGTCACGGCAAGCTGCGGAAGGCTCCGATACGCGAGACGATCACAGCCTTGTGAGTCGATCAATTGCACGGAGGCGCCGAATTTGAACCTACACAGGCAAGACACAGGTTCTGCTTGATGTAAACGGTCAACGCGGGGACGATATTCACATCAGGGCGAGGTTGCCGTACGCTCTCAATGACTCTCAGGTTCGCTATCAGATGCGCCCGTCCACGGTTTGTTCCCATCGTCCGGCCTTGCAATCCCCCCATCGCCTGACATGGTAGTATACTTCGCTGGATCGTCATCGTGCGTTGATCGCACCCGACCACATTTCTGTTCATCCGGACTCGGCGCACCTCTAGTGCCTGACTGGCCGGCATCCGTTCTATCAGCGTGAGTCAAATGAAGATGATTGACTAATGCAGTTTTTCCCAATCCAGTCAAATGCGAGTGTGCTTTAGCCCACATGCCTGAGGCAGACGCTGGAGTCGGCGTATTTAAAGAGAAATGGAAGCTGCAATACACTAACATAACGCAGATACAACCCACAGCAGCCTCTTCCTCGAGCTCAACTCACCACTCTCAACATGCCTGCCCATTCCCAGCGTAAGCATTCAATTACCTGCACTTTCAAGTTTTCCATCTCACTCCACGCCCAGCTAAATTCGCCCTCGACGTCTTCCTCAGCCCGAAGACGGACCAGCAGGACGCCACCACCGCTTTCCTGCACGCAGGGAAGGCGCTCGTGGTCGCCGAGCCCGATACCCTCCAGTGGTTCGGGTACAAGATCGTCCCGGACGGGCCCTGGTGCATCTTCGACACCTTCGCGCACGAGGAGGGACGCACTGCGCACGTCCGCGGGGAGGTCGCCAAGGCGCTCTTCGCGCATGCGGATACGCTGCTCAGCGCCGCGCCCGAGATCGCGCAGCTCGACGTCATCGCGCACAAGACTGCGGGCGAGCACGCCGGTCTGACGGTCGGCGTACGCGTCATCATCAAGGCGAAGGAGGATGAGATGTCCGTTGCCGGGTTGAGGGCCCTTCTCGCTGTAAGTGGCAACTGCTTTGCAGTACTCTATCGTCTGAGGTATATGCTCAATGATTTGGATGCGTCTGTAGCACCGTGGATCTGAAGTCGCCCATGAGGAGTTCACTCCGTACTGGTATGCGTTTCAAAAGGACGCGACCACGTTCGGTCTGCTGGGTGTGTTCTACAACGCAGAGGGGAGGAACGCGCATGTCGCGCATACTGAGACGCAGACGATGATGACGAAGATGTCGGACTTCACCGAGGGCGGCCCCGAAGTCTCTTTCTTTGACATCCTCACATACAACATCAAGCACACCCACACTTTGTAACGATAACTAGTAGTAGATAGACACGAGGGGGGATAGAAAACTATGGTCACTCATACTTACTTCTATTGGAGGTTGAAGACACAGCTTCCTGCGATAAGCAAGAGGCTGTCTCGCAGAATTGACGCTGAGTTGAGTGGAGCATGCAGAGCTACTAGGGCGGAAGCAGTCAACCAACAGGAGTATATCGCAGTCTCGATACGAAAAATATAGCCCAAGCTTGTGCTAGCGGGTGGAGATAATGACGCTCGTCCTCGCTACTCGGGATAGCCGTGTGGTTTTCCAGACGAAGGAACAATGTCCGGGTTCGCGTTGTCCCTGAACTGGTAACGGTCTGTCGAGATTAAAGTAATTGCAGTGTTTAGCTGTTGCGCAATGCGTAGCACGTGATGGATGCCACTTACAGACACGATGGCTGACTGAGTCTAGCGGGACACCGAATGAACCTTTCGCATGGAAAGCACGCTCCGGCCAGTCCCGTCCTCTATTGGGGTCGTTGCGCTCCTTCATCTCGGCGGGGGGAATGGGGAAGTTCGGAGGTAATTCGCTTCTGCGGTCAGAAAAGTCGATGAAGCGACACTCGGTTCCAGCGTACAGAGTCTGTCTCTGGTCGTCCCAAGCAAGCGTGGTGACTTGGTTATTCCCAGTGCTCAACTCGTAAAGCGGGACCTTCGCGCGTACATCCCACACCTTGATCTGCTCGGACTTGGACCCGCCGATTATGACGACTGTCAAGGAGGTCAATGAAGGGCGTGGATGACTTAGAAGAATCCTGTCACGTACAGGGATGCGCGCCGACATGTTCATATAAAGCCGAGTTGATCGAGTCGGAGCTGTGTTCTATGGCGAGGACAGGAGTAGGCAGGCGGGCGTCATACATCCGAACAATGCTATCGCCAGCGGCAGTAATGAAGCAGTGTGGGTCGCATCTGCTCGTGGCGAGATCACCAATGAAGGCACCATGCCCAACATAGCGGGCGACGGTCCGATGAGTCTCGAGGTCGACACACGAGAGTCCATATTGCATCTCGTATGTGACAAGCATCTTCCTTGCGTCGTTTGGGTGTTCTATCCACTCCTTGATGTTCGACAGGTCACTGGCATCGATCCGGTGGGAAGGCCCCGTACCCTGTGACAGCTCGAGCTTGCCACCATCGCGGGCGCTTTTCAAATCCTCCGGCTTGATCTTCTTTCCGACAATTTTGTTCCCGGTCGCGCCGTGCGTTGCAATAGTGTCGATGTCCCACACTGCGATGCCCGTGGATCCGGCACGAATAAATTTGAAACCGCCGTCCTTCAACAGGAGTGGTCCACTGAAACCGCGTGTCTTGAGCGTATGTACTGGAGTTGAAGAGCTAGGCTGATTTTGGTCGCCCACCGTCCAGCGGTAAGATTTGACTCTGTCTTTGTCGGCAACATATACGAGGTTTCGTGCCCTGTCCAGATGTAAGTTGAGGGCAAGATCACACAACCCGACATCGACCGAGAGCGCATGCTGATTAAAGATGTCGCCATCCTCTTCGCAATCCGTTTTGAAGACATGGAGGCTAGGATTGTGACTATCCATGGCACCAAGGACCGCAATAATGTTTTCGGTCGCCTGCAGGCGTAAAGGGACCGGAAGATCCTTCGACGTAATCTCGCAGCGAGCTTCTATGAATGTTTGGAGAGTAGAGGGCATGTTTTTGGAAACCGAAGTCCGATTTGGGCGAAATCGTGCTAGTGGTGAAGAATATGGACTAGGCTTGGAGGTCGGATCGTAGGGGTGAACAACGTCCCCACCAAGTTGTTCATATACGTCTGCGAGTACAAATATTATGGTGGATTTGTCAAAGAGAAACAAAATACTTGTGTCAAACAAACCACGTCACAAGGACTCACCAGCGAGATCGTCAGTTTCGCTGGCCTTATTATCATTTATGATAGCGAGAAGTTTTATGGTTGCAGCATAGCCTGTGCATGAGTTATGTTAGATATAAGATGACTTGGGGCTTGATAGCACTCACCAATGTTCCTCGCAAATCCTGCCGCAGTATCTCTGACAAGGTCGCCGCCGCCGCAGTAAGCAGGCATTTCATCGTGCAAATTTTGAGTATCGCTATATGCAAAGCTGACGAGGGAGTGTTCAAGTGAGCACGCTCTCTGAAGAAGAGACTGCAGATCCTGGTGGTTCAGAGAATCGTCCAATGTGGCTTCCCGAGCGATGTTGCAGAGGTCGGGAAGAGCACGATCGATTGCTTGTTTTATCTCACTGTAGTCGAAGTTTCTGCGACCTCGGGAGTATCTGTACTCCTCTCTGGCTCTATCCAAGGAGTAGTATAAATCATCGAGGCGAGAGAAAAGTGGAGATGTGGGAGATGAAGACATTTCTTTGGTTTGTGGTCGACGGCAACTTCAACGCAAGTCAAACGCGACTTCAACGCACACCACGTGCACCACGCGTCGGTCACAAGTCCGTGACAGGCACTGACAGTCCCTGACTCGCCAGCGGCCACTGCCAGCAATCATCAGTTTCGCAACAAACCTCCAGAGCAACCCGAGAGTAAAATAGAGAACTGTGAGTCACTAGAGAGGATTCGCCCGGGTAATTACTACGGTTTTATCTCATTAAGCGGAGCTGTGGTTTGAACTAAGGTGAATAGCCGCCGAGGCCCCATCCTGCCCCATCCTTGTCCCATACAAGGATTATATCCCCGGCGGCGATGCGCGTAGGCTGGTGAGAAGCCCGAACAGGTCACACCGCCACCTCCGACATACCTCAATTAGAGCAATTTGGAGCAAACCTCCATCATCACCTCAGTGGTATCTCACCCAGATCTCAAGGGCTTTTATTATAGAAGAGCTAGGAATTACTACGACGTCGTGGTAATTATCCGGGCGAATCCTCTCTACTGGAGCCAAATTCAATTTCCTGAGATTGTGAATACATGACGGAAATATAGGAAAGAAAAAAACATGACAGGACATGTTTAAGTATGACTACTCGAGCGTGAACACCAGTACCTGCCCCAGACGATCACCATCCATAAGGATCTGAATCGAGCCTGCTGTACCCTGACGCAGGGAGGATATCAGGGTTCGAATCTAATTTGAATTTATATTCGTCTAAAATCACTTCAGGGCTTGCACAACACTGCTGACTGGAAGACAGAGACTCACAGACACGATGATCGGCGGAATCCAATGGAAAACCGAAAGAACTCTCGTCGTGGAAAGCGCGATCGGGCCAGTTTCCGTCGCCGGAGTCGGGATCGTAATCGTCCTCGTCGTCCTCGTCATCCTCACCCTCCTCCTCTTCATCGCTGTCATCGGCCTGATCTTCCATCTCCTCATCCTCATCGTCCGTGGGACGCGCTCGCTTGGTACCACGCTTGGGTTTTGGGAACTCACCTCGACAATACCCAAACGTCCGCCCCATGCGATCGATGTAGCTGCACTCGGTGCCGGCATACAAAGCATTGCGCTGGCCATCCCATGCAAGAGCATTGACTCCGTAATTATTACCCGTGCTCAACTCGTACAGAGGAGCCTTCGCCCGGACGTCCTACACCTTGACTTGCTCGGAACTAGAGCCACCAATCACAATATCTGTCCCAATAAAAAGGCGAGTTAAATGCACGCCTCCGAGCAGAAGTACGCACATGGGTGCCCGCCAATATGCTCGTACAACGCAGAATTGATGAACTCATCAGCATGATAGACGGTAAGGACGGGCGTTGGCAAGCGTGCATCGTAGAGACGCACAGCACCGTCGTTGGCTGCGGTCATGGAAGGTGTGTGGGTCGTTCTTGCTGGTGCGGACATCACTGACATAGGCGCCATGCCCGAGATACCGAGAGACAGTCTGTTGTGTTTCAAGATCAACGGCAGACACTTTGTAGAGCTTCTCGGAGGCCACGACCATTTTGTTCTGGTCATTTGGATGTTCTGCCCAACTGCCGATGTTCGCGAGGTCGGCGCTTTCAACAGATAGCGTAGGCTTCGATCCCCGCGACAGCTCGATCTCGTCACCGTCGTTGTCCCGCCAACTGTCCAGATATTCAGGGTCCATCTCCTTACCAATGGTCTTCTTGCCCTTCGGGCCGTGCGTCGGCAGACCGTCGACATCCCAGATTGCGATGCCCTTTTCTCCGGCCCGCAGGATCTTCGCGCCACCGCCCCTCAGAGCCAACGGGCCGCCGAATTGACCCGACCTCAACGTATGGACAGGCAGCGAGCTTTTTTTTCTTCCCATTGCTGCCCATGGTCCAACGATATGACTTGACGCGGTCACCGTCACCGACGTAAACTAGACTACGTGCGTCGTCCAGCTGCATCGTCCGCGCGATGTCGCACAATCCGATTTTGATGCTGAGAATCCTATCGTTGAAGTGATGATCCCCTTCGGCGCCAATAGCGCCGAGCTTGAAGAGTTGTAGGGAGGGGTCGCGATTTTTCCAGCCGCCAGCGCCGAGCACAGCCAGGACGTTGTCGGTCACCTGCATGCGCATCGGAACGGCTATGGTCTCCTCCATGACCTCGCAGCGCGCCTCGGCGAAGGCCCGGCGGGCGGGCGGTGCATTTGGTGGGATGGTGGGGAGATTGGCACGGAAGCGCGCTAATGGCGTGGATTGCGGGCTAGGCTTCGAACTGGGAGAGTATGGACGCTGGTGGTCTCCGCCGACTTCTTGCATTATTCCTGCAGCAAGGGGTATCTGGTTGGACTCTGCATGAGACACACCGAACTGATCTCACTCTTCATCTCTTTCTTCATTTCCTCGGGACTCTTTGCCGCAGGCCTGTCGCTGAAGCTTTGCAACATCGTCATGAGTTCCAGGGTGGCGCTTACACCTGCATGTCATCGATGCGGTTAGATGACGAAGGACATGAAAGGAGGATACTCGCCGATACGCATGGGGTTGCCCGTAGCAGCATCCTTAACGTCGTTGCCGCAGTAAACGGGGATGAAATCGTGAATATGTCCTTCGGTAGTGCTATACGTGAGGTCGACTACGGAATGCTCCAGCTCGCTCGCTTTCTGAAGCAAAGATTGCAGATCCCGCGCTGCTAGAGTACCGTCCGACGCTGCTTTGCGCGCGATGTCGCAGATCTTGCCCAGAGTAGAGTTGACGGCCTCTTTTGCAGCCTCGTAGCGCCCTTCCTCGTCGTCCTCGTCCTCGTCCTCATCCGGTGCCCTCTTCAAATGCTTCATAGGCGTTCTCAAATGAGCCGTAAGCTTTGTCCAATCGAGCCAGAAGATGTGCAAGTTTTGAAGTAGAAGAGGACGACATTTTCGCTGACGATGACGGTAAGTGCCAGTGGACTGTCTTGACACAATCGAAAACGTCGGTCACGGCGCAGGATAACTATTGAAATGGGTACGGAGTCGCGGCCAAGGCTTTGGACTTCCTTGCCACGCGCTGAGAGTCACGCGTGACTGCACGCGTACGGCGTGGTTAAATCGCGTCGGGGCACACCCTCCGCAGCTCTTCAATGCTTTCGTAGGAGATTTACATTGGAATAGTTCGATACAACAAAAAAGTCTCTTTTACGTAGTCACAAAGACTCTAGGCGCTCCGCGTGCTCGACAAGGAAGAAAGAGCATGCCTCAACTTCCTTGTGCGCCGCCAGAAGAGCAATGTACTCTCGCGTCAAAAGTTGTACCGACAGAGGAACTAGGGTGAGACACGTCAAGGAAGTGGACCAGTTGAAGGTGATACGAAAGGACGCACCAGCGAGCGATCAAGAAACATCAAGAGCTCACAGATCAGATGCTTATCTGAGATCTTATGTAGCGTTGCGGGGCCACCGGGAGCCACCGTCTGTCTATAATTCAAAGGAGATCAGAACTGGGGGACTGGAAGACGAAAGAAGAGCTCACCAAGAAAAAAGCGGTACTGATGAGTACGCCGGCGGTCGAATTACCAGTCATAGTCGTCGGAATCTACTCTGCTGTAGCCGGACGAAGGAAGGACATGCGGATTTGCATCGGCTTTGAACTGATACCGATCTATAGCAAAGTCATCTCAACAACTGTTATGTCTCAGGCACTAGGACAGGCACTCACAAAGACGATGGCCGGCGGAGTCAAGAGGGTACCCGAACGAGGCTTCTCCATGGCACGCGTGTTTCGGCCAGTTGCCCTCCCCGTCTTCGGAATCATAATCGGAATCGTCTTCGTCCTCCATATCTTCGTCTTCGTCATACGCAGTAATCGCTGGTTTCGGCTTGGGGAATTTCCCCCGGCGATAGTCGAACGTCTCTCCGTGACGGTCGACATACTGACATTCCGTGCCAGAGTACAGGGTCTGGCGCGGTCCATCCCAAGAAAGCGCGTTGACCTCGTTGTTTCCCGTACTCAATTCATACAGCGATGCCTTCGCGCGCACGTCCCAGACCTTGATCTGTTGAGAATCAGATCCGCCGATCACGATGACTGTAGTGAAGAAACAACTGTCAGAACTTTCCAAACAGTTATCGAGGAGCTGAGTAGCGAGACCTACATGGAAGCCCTTCGATGTGCTCGTACAAAGCAGAATTGATGAATTCGCCGTTGTGGCTGATGGCGAGGACTGGCGTCGGCAGACGCACGTCATACAAACGTACAGCACCGTCATTCGCAGCGGTGATGAAGGAATGTGGATCATCCTTGTTCGTCTGGATGTCGCTGATATAGGCACCATGGCCAAGGTAGCGGGCGACGGTGTGGAGTGTCTCCAGATCGACGCAGGAGAGTTTGTACTTGTTCTCGTAAGTGACGATCATCTTCTTTGGATCGTTCGGGTGGTCCCCCCAATGCTTGATGTTCGCAAGATCGCTGGTTTCGACGACTTGCGAGGGTGGCGTACCGGCCGAGAGCTCAATTTCGTCGTCGTCGTTATCACGTAGGCTTCCTAGGTCCTCGCGATTGAGCTCCTTGCCGATGACGCGTTCACCGTGCACGCCGTGCGTCGGAAGCCTCTCGACATCCCAAACTGCGAGGCCCATTCTCCCGGCACGCAGCAATCTAGTCCCGCCCTCCTTCATCCCAAGTGGGCCGGAAAAGCCTAAGGTGTTCAGCGTGTGAACTGGGACAGAGCCAGTGATGCGCTGGTCGGCGTCCATGGTCCACTGATAAGACTTGACACGATCCGCATCGCCGACATATACTTGCTGGCGGACGGAATCCAGTTGTATTGCGCGAGCGATATCGGACAGGCCCACGTCGATGCTCAATATATTATCGGAAAAAATGTCGGGGCATTGTATGCTGTCTAGATTGACGAGATGAAGCGTGGGGTCGCGATTTTTCCAGCCGCCTGCGCCGAGGACCGCAAGAACGCTGTCAGTTGCCCGGAGATGTATCGGGACAGGCATATCCTCCGAGAAGATCTCACAGCGTGCCTCTGTGAAGGCCCGGAGTGCGGAGGGTAATGAATGGGGTAACGGAGGACGGTTAACGCTGAATCGCGCTAGAGGAGTTGAGTGCGAGCTGGGTTTGGACGCTGGATCGTAAGGATGGCCAATCTCCCCGTATAATAGGTCGGTCAAACCTATCGAATCAAGAGGTCAGCGATGAACATATGCAGGTATGCTCGCCAATCAAGAGAGAAGGGTGCGCAGAGTGCCAACACTCACCTGAAACACTAGCTTTCCGCTCTTCCAGCGTACTCCCCGATATTTTGCCTGGCCAATTCGCTATCAAGTCGGCGAGTTCCTGGATCCCGCTCCATTCTGTGTATCACTGAATTTGACGTGCGAAACAGAGAAGATGGAGACACGGACTTATGCCCATAGAACCATCGTCCACCTCATTACCGCAGGAAACCGGTATAAAATTGTACAGATGGCCCCAATTATCGCCATAGACATGATTAAGGACATCGTTCTCCATTTCGCTTGCCTTTTTGAGGAGTGTTTGCACGTCTTGCATGACGAGTGCGCCGTTCGCAGTCCCCTCGCGGGATATATCACAGATATCGCGAAGCGTGTGCCTGATCTTCTCTTTCGCAGCCTTGACTGTGTCGACGTCCTGGCCGTCGGCACGTTCTTGGAAACCCCGTCTCGCATCATCCGTGTATGCGGCGTATGCGCGCTCAAATGAGCCATACGAATCATCGAGTCGTGAAAGAAGATGCGCCAAACTCGTCAAGGACATTTGTGCTGTCGAGAAGTCAGAATTTAAATTTCGGACACAGTGATTGTGCAAAGCGACTCGGAATTGCAAACCAGCATACCTGCTTGCCTTATCCTATTCTGTTTAATGGTCTTAAGCGTGTTAGCTGAGGTCCGGGGGGTTCGTTCTCGAGAAGCTTGTCGATTTGTCGAGATGAAGGAAAGAAAAGACGGTCCACCTCCGAGTCGGGTGAGGTCACTGTGTGACAGCACGTGCGCGATGTGACGGGACGCGTCAGTCACAGAGTCCTCCACGTCACTTGCAAGTACTGACGGGGACAGGGCAGGACTGCCAGGACAGCCTTCAATCGCGTCGTGATGGCATAGGGCATGATGTTCGTGACGATACACAACCATTCTATAGTCTACAATTTTACTCAAATACCCATCGTTCCTCCACACATTTTCGTTCTACCATCTACGTACTCGGGGTCGGGACGTGCTTTTTGAAAAACTAGGACACGAGGAACACGTCGCGTCAGAAGGCCTGCAAGGAAATCAAACCGAAGCTCACGTCGTTCAAAAAGATTGCGGAATCCTTGGGCGTTCGTTTCTGGGTCTTGAAATCTACATAGGTACATCCGAAGCGAGTCGTGTAGCCGTCCGCCCTATCGACACGCATGCGGGTCAGGACAGACGTCAATATTCAGGCCAGGGCTGCCGATACGTACCACTCGAAATTATCAAGAAGAGCTAGCACGAGAAAAGAATGCATTAGCCGGTTAGCGGGTCCGGAGATGCCGCACTCACTCCACGCGAAATATCCCCGTACGTCAACTCCATCCTCCACAGAAGCATCGAGCATCGCATTCACATATCCACGGAAGTACGCTACCCGGTCCGCGTCCTTGATGGCTTCCTCGAAGGGTTTATCGTTCTCACCCTTTGCGGGGAACCCGTTTTCCGTCACACTGGAGGTAAGTTACGGCTGTGGTCAGCGGAGTCGGCGACAGAGAGGGCGTTCTTACAAGATTGGCTTTTGGTACCTCTGAGTCCAAGCGGTTAGCCGGAGGGTTGTCGGTAGGGAGGCAAAGGCTTACGTTGTGGACGTAGTTTAGCAGCTGCGAGGCCAGGGGTTAGTGGGTATGTTCGGTCGATGCTAACGGGGAAGGGGACTAACATTACGGAAACCAGGAGCATCTGAGTACATGTGAGTGTGGTGTCAAGGACCTCCGAGGTTTATGCACTCACAATCGCGCATCCATCCCACATGGCCTGTCCGGACATAGCGAGCCATCAGTTTCGTGTTCGTCCGCCGATGGGTCGCACTCACTTTCTCGGCCAATAACGCCCCCGTCCTTCCCAGTGAATGTGTTAGTAACGACACCGAGGACATCAGAAACACCGCCGTCCTCTTCAAAGACTGCGTCAGTAACAGCTCAAAGGGATGTCAAGTTTGAAGTCGACTTACTGACGAACATTGTCGTGTAGGTGTTGAGACCGAAGAAGTCGGAGGAGCTGGCTCGCAGTACTTCCACTTCCTCCGGAGTGAAGTCGGGCAGTCGATCTCCGAGAATTTTTTTCATCGAGGACGGGTATGCGCCTTTGTAGATCGGGTCCTAAGTGCCGCCCGTGAGTGATAGAGCTACCTTGCCCTTTCACGTGCTTACAGCAAGCAGACCTGGACACGGAAAAATCAGACGTCGGAGTAAATCAGACGACGAAAATGGCTCACCCAGTCTGAAGTCCATCGCACGCTGGGCCGCAGCAACATCTGCAGAGATCGGGATCAGTTATGGAAACCCAAGGGGTATGATGTCCGCTCACTTTCGGGCTCGTCGTCGTATGGTATAAACCAGAACGAATCCAAGGAAACACCGATTTGACCCCCTTGTGCCTCTCGGAACGTTTTATTGTATGCTTCGACCGCGTAGGCGTGGGCGAGAATCTGGTTGTGTATGACACTGGATATCACATTCTGTTAGATAACGAATATGAGCCGAGATTAGATTAGAGACGCACATCCAAGGCTCTTTCTTGCTGTCACCAGTGGGGCAACGTTTTCGGTCGCTCGATCGCCCCGGTGCATTGACACCGGTTCCGTATCCAAGATTGGCTACGCACCACGGCTCATTTAGAGTGATCCTATTTCTGTTCACCGAAGCGATCACGCGGAGAAATAAAGAAATCGCACCAATCTCTGACCAGGTCTCCGAAGGCCGCGAAACAGGTCTGGACCGAATTAGAAGATTGCTACCCCAAGGAGGAATAGACTCACCTCCGCGTAATAAACAAAGTCCTGGACTATTTCCTCCTTATTGAGCCAGCCCTCGTAGCTCTTGTCCAAGGCATCTGGAAGGTCCCAATGGTACAAAGTCTGGTAGCGGTGTTATCGTCAGCGGACCAGGTAAATTAAACCAATGCTCACCACATAGGGACGAATTCCATTCTTCAAGAGCTCTTGGATATAGTTCCGGTAGTAATCGATCCCCGCCTGGTTGACTCTGGAGTGACGACTGCCCTCAGGAATGATCCGAGACCACGACAACGAAAACCGGTGCGCCGTGACGCCGTAGGACTTCAACAACGCGATGTCTTCTCTCCAGAGCTTGTAGGACTCAGTGGCAGTGTCTCCGGTCAAGCCGTCGATTGTGATGTTCGGCTTATGGGTGTGAGTGTCCCAAATAGAAGGGCCCTTGCCGTCGGCGTCGGGGGAGCCTTCAATCTGGTAACTCGCTAATTATATACGTCGAATCAGAGGGAGACAAACAAAGCAAAATCATAGAACCGGCGTCACCTGTAGCATACCCCCACTGGAACGACTCGGGGAGGCTCTTGATCGCAGGCATGTCGGTAAAGAGGATTCGAAGATAAGCAAGGGGTAGGGTGCTGGGGTTGCATGAGACATGTCTCGAGGGCTTTATAGCAAAGTACTCGGTGGTACGCTATCTCCTCGCCCGCAATTATCGCGGCTCACACATCCGCGGTCATCGAGCGCAGGCAGCATCAGAAAAAATGGGGGTGCAACACCCCGTGTCACTTTTACCTCCGACAGCTCGAGATTCGACCGCATAGACGGCCGAGGAACGGTGCGTAGATTGGATCGCCTCACGGAGAGGGCAAGCGGAGGTACAGGCAAGCGCTGGTCGCTGTGCGTGAAAGCCGGAGGCTCAGATGGCCGCCAGACCAGCGGTGCTCTGCCGAGCGTATCTCCCGATACGCTTCTATATGAGAGACAAGGAAAAGCGGGAGAGGCGAAAAGGTCGGGGAAATATGACTCGTTCCCGTGACGAATCGGGTGTCGAGAGTGCAACTCTGTTCTGAGCAGTGCTCAAATGTATGATGACGCCTCGATCTCTGATCAGATATGTGGCACAGGTGTGGCACTCACTTTGATCTGTATGACGTCTTGGCAGAGGGTGTTGTTGTGCTTAAAGCACTAATAGTGTCGGTCGTGTTCTGTGGTCTTGAGTGCACAGAAGGAAATTCGTGGCGCGGGCCGCAGACCAGCACCAAGTCTGTGGTTTCAGAACATGATGGAAAGACTGGGAAAGACGAAAAGGTGGGCAATTGATTTCAAATTGAAAAAGCATGGACCCTGACACGACGCGCGGGGCCCCGTGGGCCCGTGGGTGCGTCGCTGCGATCATACCTCGTCTCCTGGATAGCTTTGATGCCGATGCAAGTTGAACAGAACGCGACTTCGTGACCCTGCAGGTTTTGTTGGCCGCAGAACTCACATCTCTCGACATGGATTTGGGTTGATAAGTATCAGGTTCAAGGGAATCTGTCATCATAAAAGAAATGGGCGGGGCCAGTGGTGGCGCGGCGGCGACGCCTGGGTGACGGACGAAAGCAGGGGAGATATAAGCGCCGAGGAACCCGGACCGGTCCACCGGACAAGCAGTGGCAGGTCCACGATGGTGATGTTGCATTGAATAAACTGATGTTTAGGTCTCCGCCTTTTCTATTCGCTGCCACCTCAAATCCGAGTTAGGACTGTCTATGCGGGCAGCTCGTCAAGCCTGTTTGAATTCGCCTAGCTGGCGTTGCCGGTCACGCAAGATGTTCAATTCACTCCTTGAAGCACCTGGCCTACACAGCGTACCTCGTATTTTGCGATCACCATACAAATCCAAGAGTACTTATGCTCGGCCTTAAATCATCTCACGTTGAGTCGGACCAGCTCGGCAGGAACTTTTCGGCAGGATGTCTGGGAATGTGAAGCGCCAGCAGGCTGCAAAGACACTGGTTCGACCGAGGATCGCCAATTCACAAAAAGCCATGCACAGCGCAACTTCGGATACGTCAGTCGCTCTGATCATGAGGCTGTGACTTGCTACGACTTGGCGGAACTTGGAAAACGATAGCTGTTCTGGTGCCCTCACAGACGTCTGAAGCAAACATTAGTAGAGAGGTCGGGTGCAGAATCGCAGCACCAATACAGCACCCACAGATCGTCGATCATATCTCTTCGTATCACACAAGTGAACACTTTTATCGCCCGAGGACCGTTCACGAATACCGCCGCAGCCCAACCGCGGCCACTCTACAACGTCGGCGCCATTCCAGCGCAATGGGAGGCATGGAGAGGTTCCCACAGGCTGCCTCGGACTCCGGGCCCTGCATTCTATGTCGTCACAGGCCCATACAACCCCGGATTGACCTCGTTCTTGCCAGCCTCTAGGAAGGGACCTAAAACGACGCGCGCGGCATCCTCAGCCTCTTCTGGAAGTCATGGGTGCACACGCAACGTCGCACTAGGGGCGACTGGCCGCCGGTTGAACATGGACAGGATGTTGTTCTGATTATCGACGCCAACAGCAACTCGGAACTACACTGGCAGTCCCAGCCAATGAGCGCTGAGCGCTGAGCGCCCATCGCATCTGTAACCTATCCAAAACTTGAACCTGAACAAGACGAAGGACAAGATACTCATCCCGGATATCCCCTGTTGCACCATCGTCACCATAAATGGGGGAATACGGAACGACCGAACTTGATTGATGTTTCTTGGCTGCTGGCCAAGCGGCGGCTTGCGACGGCGTGAGCGTGAAAGATGGCGACACCCCATCGAAAAATTGACCGGTCGCAATTGCATGCCGATCCTTCGTTGACAGTACAGCTCGTCGTGGTGTCGCTCTCTTATCAGTGACGGCAGTCATGCCCGTGTTGCAAATCTTGAGGAAATGAGTTCAAGTTATAGAAGGGCATGCAGCGTGTCCAATGCTACGTACCGGGATCCGGGGAGTTACTTTGTACTGTCCATAAAGGTCTCGATAGAGTATTCATTTTGACTGTTAAGAGAGACGTGATTCCATGTGCGCCAATTGGTTACAAACATAAATAGCCCGGGGCGGAGAGAGAGCTACGTCGCCGTTTGGCGAGTAAGGTTGTAGTGTTGTAGTTGCGCGATCCTATTGTGGTCCTGCAGACGATACCGATGCGACGGTAAATATTCGTTCAGCACGTATCCGAAAGCTACGTCTCATACGCCCGGCTTGCAGCGGGAATCCATCAAGGAAGAGAGTCAGTGCAAGATACGCGTTTGCACATACCGTGAGAGAAGGACAACGTGCGTTGTCAGAGTCCATGCTTCTGAGAGGTCGGCTGAGAAAAACGGCAGAAGAGTTACATAGCCTGGGACTGGTCGCCGCCTCGAACTTGGAGAAAATTCGACTGAGTTGTCGTAAGTTCATTCCATGCTCTCACAAAGTGCGCGCGTTATCACCATTACGTAATGCTTGATGCGTTCGTGCGCCTAACTCGCGCCGGCTCAGAACTTCATCACAGTCATCCTGTATGTCGTCCTGGTCGACTTGGCAGACGTAGTCTCCAGACTGAATCAATCTTCGCAAGCTGAAGATCGCTCTACTCAGACCACTCTCCCACATCTACTGCGCTCAAGTCAACCTGAGCCACATCGGAAAACCCCAAAACTCCGAAAATTGTGGCCTTGCAACCTACCTTCGACCCCCGAGGATCTGAGCGGCCTAAAGTCGCTATTGTCGTTACCCCTTGAATTGACCATAGAAACACTCAAATATCTTGTATCTTGAATTCCGGGCAGTCGTGACTTGCAGAGCGGTTCGTCCTTATTTTCAAATTTGACATTGAATTCGAGCACTGATTTTCTGACCAGGTTTGCTTTGCATTGCTCAAAGTTGTGGACGGCTTCACTGACCTCCAGTACGGGATAAATCTATGGGCTACGGATACGATGGACAGCCCTCAGCCGGAACGTTTCACACTCCCAGAACGCCTGTCTATGCTTATGAAGCCGAACATACTTGGAGAACCCTGCAATGGTCTACCGAGATGACTATTGTAGACGTGTACAGGGGGAAATATTTTGGCAACATCTACGGTTATGTCACTGAAGACCATAATGCCGTTCATCTCATACAACTTCCTTCCCCATTGAGAGGTATCGAGGAACGCCGATGACAGATGGATCCTTGCAACTTCACGATCGACTACGAATTTGCGGTGGATGTCACGCGGGATCTCCTCGTCCTTTTAGAGCGACGTCGAAACGTCGAGTAAGTTTCGTATATCTGGTTAACACCCTCAGACTGACTTCTAGGGCTCGTTAGAGACACGTGCCGCATCTTGATACGATGGTTGTCGACCAAAGGTGGTCCTCATCCGTCCGCAGCCTGCGACGAGTGGGACTGGACGTCCCCGACTGACCCGTTGGAGGGTGGCATGGACCTGCAAACCAAGGGTCATCTTCTGGCACTGTAGTGGGATGGAACACTGGCCGTCTGGGATTGGATACGGGGACTATGGGTATGGTAAGTGTCAAAAGACAATCCCGCTGAAAACTTCGTTGACGCTGAGCTGCTCGTCCTCAGTTTATCGACTTTGACGTCTACCGATATACCTTCCTCGATGCCTCGCACGTGCTAGTTGAGGAAGGCCAATCTTCGTGCATATACGAATATGGCAGTCCACTTGATGACTCGGAGGGCAACAGCGTTCCCGAGATCTCGTTCGCGCTCGTTGAAAGCATACGATGTGCCGAAAAGCAGCCTCGTCAGACAAGCCCTTCATCTGGACAGTTCAGCCGCCTTCGTCTATTCCGAGAATCTTGTGCTTCTCGTTGGGATGTTCAAGGACGCAGAGGAATTCGGCGCGCCGACGCTCGTGATCTGTCGTGAAGACATTCAATCCTATCGATCGCCTAAAGGTTGGGTCAAAGCCGCCCGGAGGGCATATCGTCCCGTGGGAGGAATGGAGTCCTGCCGCGTTAGGCTGGGTTGGTCCGCCAGGAAAGGGGCTCAACGATCCGCTGATCGCCGCGACAACGGAAATTATCTGCATGCGGTATGTGATCGAGGAGCCCGTCATGGTGGATGATCTCCGTACCCTACGTCTTGTGGGCCTTCATCCATACCGGAGTCGGCGAGCGGAAGGAGGCGACAGTGCGGGTTGCCATGAGACACAGATCGTGCTACCAGCGATTTTCCAAAACCCTAGTGTGGAATTGAATATCGTGTTGACTGAGGATGCGATACTGGTGCCACTTGATATGGTGTGTGAACCTTTTGTAATGCGTGTCTATGAACTAACGTGTTTCCGCGCAGGCGGAGGATTGGTCGATGGTCGGAATACAGACTGCCTTCTTTTTCTGATACGTCTGTTTGATGTGTTTTCAAGTGAGGATCACTCGGCGGTTGTACGTATACGTTGTCGATTACTAGAACGCTCCGAGATGAGTGGGAAACTCATATTAACACAGCAGAGCAAGCTGTACTCCCATCATTCTCCATCATCAGATTTCATTATGATCACCAAGCTCCCGCAAAGCTTGTTTGACAGAAACTGTCACGGATGGCTCGAGATTGTGTCCGGGGGCGGTAAAGGACAGCCACAGGTTCGTCGATCAATTGACGCAGCTCGAGCGCGAAGGCAGAGGCGCCGAATGTTTCCCAACGTAGGTCGCCTTTGATATTGCTGACCAGCCCCAAGGCACGCATCTACCTTCACCCACATCGTCGCGATGACTGCTCGTGGGTTCGCAGTACGTACCTTTCCCAGTGTTGCAGTACTAGGACGAAGTGATGTATCACCTCCGTCGGCATTTCATAAATGCCTGCGAGTCGCAGCTGCTAACTAAGAAATGTTTAGGCACAGTCGAATTAGGTGTGAGTTCACTGACTGGCGGCGCCATATCCTGTTGGTGAATGAGGGCCAGTGTGTTCACCGCACCAGCGGAGGTAACATCATCGCGACAACAAGTCTTCCAGTTCCAGTCAAATGAAGAGATGCATTCTCTGCATGCGTTCTCTGCTTCGCCGAGCGGGCCCTTCCGTCATGAACGACTCGAAACACCAGTTTTGTACCTTGCCCTTGAGAGTGGGCGCAATATTTAAGAAGCGAAGCAGAATACGACATCGACCAGCACGATCCAAATTCCACGAACTGCAGCCAAGCATCTTCGCAACACACCCATCGCAATATGTACGCCATCTCCGACCACTGTGAGCATCCGCACCGCTCTACCGGCATGCCACCATTCTTACATCTCAACAGCCGAATTCGCCCTCGACATCGTCCTGACACCGAAGCCGGAGCAACAAGACGCCGCTACGTCGTTCCTGCACGCGAGCAAAGCTTTCGTCCTCGCAGAGCCGGGGACCATGCAGTGGTTTGGGTACAAGGTCACGCCGGACGGCCCGTGGTGTATCTTCGACACGTTCCCCTCCGAGGCGGCGCGCGCCGCGCACACCGGGGGCGACCTCGCGCGCGCGCTCGCCGCGAATGCGAGCGAGCTGCTCAGCCGCGCGCCGCAGATCGACCGCCTCGACGTCCTCGCGCACAAGGTGCTGCGCGGCCGCAACGCCCCGACGGTCGGCGTGCGTGTTCTCATGCACGCGAAGCCCGACTTCGCGTCCATCGCGGGGCTGCGGAACGCGCTGATGGTGAGCAAGGTGTTTTCCTGGATTCGGCATGCGCTGAGCTGCAGTGTGTTAGGCTCGCTATTCGGGCGTCGCAAAGGAGGACTTTACTCCATATTGGTATGCCTTCCAGAAGAACGAGATGACGTTTGGCATTTTCGGAGCATTTTATGACGAGGCGGGTAGGAGAGCCCATGTTGCTCACGCTGGCACGCAGATCCTGATGTCGAAGTTGGAGGACTTGACCGAGGGTGGACCTGAGGTGTCTTTCTTCGACATAATCGCTTGCAAGACGTCTCCTTGAGAGAGGTTGCCGATAAGTCATACACTATATAGATGTACTAACAGTTTGTTGGAGTATGTGTACCCACTGTAGCAAGCAAGCGTTGAACTGAGATACTTATTCTGAATTGTATAGGCACGCACAGTCCACTTACTAGATGACAGTGAACGCGTGTTCAATAAAGATATTGTTCTGCTGTGCTGCCGATGCTATGAATATGCTACAGGATATATGTGCTACAAATGATAACCTTGAAGATCCCAAGGGAAAAAAGGCCGCCGATTCTCGCTCGCAAGACCGCCGATCCTCTATGCCGGGCATGGGCACAACCGCTGCCTCTTTGCCGGCCTCGCCTCATTCGACCGCGTCAACCCAACCTTCGGCCCTACAGGAGTGGTGAAAAGCGGGGCGAACTCATCGTGGCGATCAACCGGTGTAGCACCGCGGTCTCGCTTCTCGTGCTCGCCCCCGCGGCGTTGCCTATGAAAGGAACATCTTATCAACGTGGGATCGGCGGTGCGTAAGAGACAACCACGTACTCGAGGGAGGCAATTTTACGTTTTGATGTCTCGTATTTCTGTGCCATCTCGTCCCGCTCCTTCCGGATCAGACGCGCATGCTCCGTGGCGGCGAGTTCGCGCGCAACTAGGACGGTCCAGAGCCTGTGCGCGCGCTGGCGCAGCACAGTGCACTCCTTCACCATGTCGGTGTTCGACGCCTGGAGGCGAGCGATATGCTGTCGCGACGCGTCATCGGCTGATGCGGAAGGCGCGACGTCCGCGGTGTCAACGTCGCCGTTGAGGTATACGCGACGGAAAGGCGAAAAGACAAAGGGTCGCAGGTGATGCGGTACGATGCGCAGGTCGACTGAGACTGTGACAAGGTATTGTGCGATCAGAAGGTATTCTACGATGTCGCAGCCGAAGGCTGTATCGTGACAGAAGACAAGACATACCTTTAGGACACGGTGCCCGACAGGTGGGGCAGTTCATCTCGGATAGAGATCGAGAGGCGCGCGCGGACATTTGAACGCAATCGAAACAGAACATATGGCCTGTCAGACATGAGCGCGCCGCAATTAATGTATGCGACGGATACTTACCACATGGAAGCGAAGTGGGCTGGTTGAGGGTTTCCAAGCAGACGGGGCAGGAGGACATGGTTGTGAATGGGAGTAGTGACTGGACCTATGCCCTCCGACAGGGGGTATTTATCGAGTGAAAAGAGGCCGAGACGGGTGTCTTGGAAATCACAACACTGGATTCCACACGCTCGTAGTAAGCCGAGGGCTCGGCGGGAGAGAGTCAACCCAGGCGTTCTCATGGATGGCATCCTATTTCTATATACAAGTGGAAAACGGCACAGCTACAGTTTCCCGCTGTCGGAAGCGTATGATAGTATGCCCGCAGCTACGGAGAGGCGTCAGCTCGTGCTTACCAGGGATGCGCAGAAGACATCCCGCCCGCCTCCGACGATGTGTGCCGCGCGCTCATTGGCTGGAACACGGTTGTGTCTGTGCTTGCGGTCTGGGTGCCCGGTGTGCTGTGGAGACCGCTGGATCGACTCCTATGTGGTCTGGACTGTTTACAGCTTTCGGCGAGAGGAGGGACGGCGGACTCCGAGGAAGGTTGTTCCCTCTGAGTCAGAGTCTTGGTCAGCTCGAACCGGGAGCAAGCGAATCAACCCCACAGACGATGATCGTGTGTGCATCGCACCTAAAGACGGACTGGCGTCGGGGGAAAATACTGCAGTTCAGGTCGCCCTGAAAATGCGATCAACAAAAATGAACCTGAAGTAGAACCGACAAAGAACCGACTCACAGCTGTGTCGGGACATCGCGGAAAGCCACTTGAAGTTGCTGAACCCGAGGAGTCTGTAACAAACCAGCAACGTGATTTGTTTCATTCGCCTGAGCTCCTGAGGACCTCCCGGTACCGGCATACCGATCTGTCGAGATCTAGTTGTGTGCATGTTTTGAGTAGCTGGAAGTTGGTCAGTAAGTAATCGGGCTCGGACTTCCGGTCGAGAACTGGCCGGGTCGTAAGTGTGTTACACGCGGGTTCCGAAATGTACGAGTACATTCCGAATGCAAGGTCTCTGGGAAAAAATAGTCAAAATATGTGAGTGAAAGGATCAGAGCCTCGTCCTCGAGGAACTTGAGCAACCGTGGTCGTAGTTCGGCAGGCTTTCGGCCCTTCACTGAGTCTCAAATGTTTCGAATCCCGCCGGCCTAGACCACGTCGCGCTTGTGGCGTTCGCCGCTCTCTGAACTCATCCACACGCTCTCTCAGCAGAGCCTCTTCCATCTCATCAAGAACGACATTAGAAATCACAGAAAATGGCGTCAAACTCGCTTGAATGCCCCATTTGTCTCGATGCATTGAAGAATCCTGTCGCAACACCGTGCGGTGAGCACAATTGGCGCGTGCGCGCGGTCGTCGGGAGATTCACACTTTCTTCAATAACACAGGGCACCTTAGTTGCGAAACATGTCTCAAGAGCCACGTACGCTCATCGCCAGACCCGATACATGCGAACTGCCCAACGTGCCGAGCCACCTTTCCCATCGGTATGCCCCCGATCCATGACGCGTTCGTCGGAAACTAACGCGTCTCTCGCTAGTCTCCCCTGATCTATCGCTGGTCCCGAAGAAGTATCACATGTTCATCTCTCCCAGCGTCCGTCGCGTGTATGTGGATCCAACAAACGAGGAAGGGGCCGAGACCATCGAGAATCTCAGCGAGAAAGTGGCATTGCTCGAAGCACGCGTCTCGTCCCTTCAGCGGGAGAAGCGGGTGCTGATCGAACGCTGCGAGAACGCCTTTCACGCGTCCCGGAAGCATCAAGAGGGCGAGAAGGCGGCGCGATTGGTGGCAGAGGAGGCGAAGAAAGAGATGCGCGCCGCGCATAAGAAATACGACGCAATGAAGGAGAAGTATCAAGGCGTCAAAACTCAGTGCGTCCTGGTCTCATTTTGTCGCTTGTCTTGAGTAGTTGGGCTTATCCCTTGGCGGAAGGTTGGAACAGAGTCCTGCTCTAAACGCCGTCAAGCGCAAGAGCAGTCAGGCAGCTCTGGACAGTTCCGTCGACATCAGCAACGTGCTCTCCTCTCCCTCCCGTGCGAATCGTATCGAAATAATCAATAATCGGCCCATGCTGCGGATACCGAAACGGCCGCGCCTTACACCGCTACCTTTCCCTCCATATGCGTCCTCGTCTTCGCCGGCGCCGTTTGGCGGGCCTCCTCCTGTTTTCCGATCTCACAGGTCAGCGCCTGAAGTACAGTCCGACGACGACGACGAGGCCAGCGAGGAACTAAGCTCCCGGGAAGCTATGTTCGCTCGCAATTGTCCTAGGGCTTTCCATCCTGCCAGGCCGTACGCGGGGCGTTGATATTCTTGACTGGGTCGACCTTCTTGCACTCATTCACTGTCACCGGTACATGTATTCGCATCCCGTGAAGCCGCGAGCGTGCGTACCGCTCTGTGATCTTCATGTATGTCACAACACTGTATATCGTCATCTTGACCCATATCTAGACTGCTAAAATATAATAATGCCCTCTACATATATATCATATGAATGCTGCTGACAACATCGAAGGCCTGCAATTGATATTGTCTTGTTCGAGTGTCGAGTGCTATTGGATATACTCAGTTGACGACACACGGGCGTACACCGCCCTTGTGAGTTAGGTGCAGCAGTACGGGCGAGCGAAACGCGAGGTGGGAAATAGAGAGGCTGGGGATGGTCGCGGAAAAGGGGGGTTATAGGTGGAGGATGTTAGGCGATTTAAGGAGGAACAAACAAAGAGGCGTCGGCTTGGATGTCTCGATTCGTCGCGCCGGAGGCACGGTGTCCCCATCACATCCTCGAGGAATTTCCTTATCAATTTGCGCAGGTCGCTCCCCGCATTCAAGCCAGACCAAGATATTCAGCATCGGCGCGCCGGTGCACTGCGAACGGGAGGCTTTGAGCCGGATTATGATGCCAAAGAACCTGTATATAAGCCACCCCCTGGGTAGACACCTGATGTTGCACCGTCGTCTTAGTCTCCTGGCCTGGAGGAAGCGCCGGCGCCTGGTCGGCGGTCTTGACTTGGGAAGCTGCTGTCTGAAACTAATCAAGGCCTGGCTGGGCACTCACTGTACTGAACCTTCGATTGCTTTGTCCTTTCCTTCCAAGAGTCAGCTACTGTCAGTGTGAAGCCGCCTTCGGAGACACTCGCAGCTGAACACTGCGCACGCCTTCCGCCTCCCGCGTCTTCAACAGTTTTTTTCTGTCGCAGTCTCTCGGAGTGAATGTAGACGGCGGGTTCTGAGATGATCAAGTATATATCAGCTAGAAAATGAACAACAGCGAAACAAGGAGCGTGAGAAGAGAAGGCAGGATAACACAAGACTATAGCTTCGCCTTCGTGTTGACCAGCGCACTCCCACTCTGCAGTCGCTCGGCGGCCTCGGACACCATCCGGTCAATGATGACTTGCGCCGGCAGAACCTCGTCGATGAGAGCAGCAACGTTGCCCATGAGGAAGCTGATCGCCTTGATCGACTTGTCGGGGTGTTTCTCGAGCTCGTGCTCATTCGGGATGATGCCCTGCGATGTGAGCTCCCGGATCTCCGCCTGCCGGTTCGTCTCCCTGCACTCCCGCGCCACCTCAGCACTGTGCCCCACCGACGAAACAAAGCACGCACCAATCGTCCACATACGGCGTCTTGAAGACGCGCAGCGGGCGGCCCGTGTAGATCAGCGTGCGCGCGACGTCCCCGTGCTTCGCAGCGAGCACGGCCTTCTTGTGCGCGGGCGACGCGCCGGCCTCGGCGGACGCGACGAAGCGCGTGCCGACCCACACGCCCTGCGCGCCCCACATGAGGTTCGCCGCGAGGCTGCGCCCGTCGTACACCGCGCCCGCGCCGACGACGTAGATGGGCTTGCCCGTGAGCGGCGACGTGCGCCCGCGCACGGCGTCGACGCACGCGGGGATCAGGATCGACGCGGCGATGTCGCCCGTGTGTCCGCCGCCCTCACCCGCCTGCGCGCAGATGAGGTCGACGCCGACGTCGAGCGCCTTGGCGACGTGCTTCGGGTGGCCGACCATCTTGGGAGGGCGTCGGTGCGAGCGCGCGAGGGAGAGGGACGGGGGGACGTACGTTCATGACGAGGATGCCTGCTTTGTGCAGTTTGTCCACGACCTCCTTCGGCGGGACCCCGACGGCAGAAACGAACAGCTTCGTCTTCTCCTCGATGATGATATCAATCAGCTCTGGGAGTTGTCCCTTCGTGTAATCGTACTACACGCGGGTGAGACAGCCGCGATCACCGCGGTCAAGGATGCGACGTACATTCGTCTTCCGTGCACCCTCCCCGACTTTCGGGATGAGGAGGTCGACGCCAAACGGCGCGTTCTTGTCCTTAAGGTCTTTCTTAATCGCTTGGATCTGGTGGGGGTACGGCGGCTGGTCGGTCGCCCGCTCGACGCTATCTGGAGTTGGTACGCACCTGTGCCCGTAGGATTTTTGGGGTGTATCCAACGCCCCCAATGACACCGAGGCCTCCTGCGTTCGTCACAGCCGCCGCGAGCTCAGGGCCTGCAGCCACATTCATGCCTGCGCACACACGAGTTGTTATCTTCCCACAGCGCCAGACGCGGCGTGAACGTACCAGCAAGAAGGATGGGATGTCTTATACCGAAAAGCTCGGTTAGGGGGGTAGAAATGACGGACATGATGGGTGACGAGGACAGGGAGTGAGGAAATAGGTCCGCATGATGATGCAGGTCTTTATACGACTCGGAACGGTTCTCTCTGCAGTGAGACAGCGGCCGTGCCGGTCCATCGCCGGCATCCCACCGCGAAATTACTTACACACAGGTATATGACAAAGACGTTCACACAGGGCACTGGCCCACGAGCTAACGGCCCTGGTGCACGGGAGACGTCAACAGAACAAGTCCGTGCCAAGCTGGCCGAGGTCGACGATGAAGTCGACGGGATACAATCTCGATTCTCAACGCAAACGAGAGACGAGATGCATGAGTCGCAGCCCAGTGGCTATCGAGACATCCCCGCATCGAGACATCTCCCCCGGAGCATTGCCTAAATTTGGGGGGAGGGCCCCCGGTAAGGTCTTCACCGGACGAAAACATATGCAATCCAGCGACCGCCTGATGCATTCAACAGTGTACCCCGTGGGGTAAAAGAGGCACAGGCTGAACGTTCAGCGCTGAACTGTTAACAGGATGCATTGACGATGGACATATAGCATTCTTGACAGCAAAGCGAGTGTGGTCAGCACGACAAGATATAACCAAGAGACAGTGCGGTCAGAAATACAATTCTGACTCCGATAGATGGGTCCGTATGGGTGCAATTAGTGACTGGTATCAATATCCACGGTAGGTGCTGCAGTGTTGCCCTCCGAGGTGACGTTAAATAGGGTATGCAAGGGTGGTGGTACGCGGGCCCGTCACGAAGAGGCTGGCGTATTCGGCAGTGAGACAGAGCCCGAAGACTGCATGAGGCGGCGGAGGCGCGCAAGCTCGCCGGCCAGATGTCTGTGAAACATACATAGGTCAATGGAATACGAGGCACGGATGCGGAGAGGACTCACTCGGCCGTCTTGCCCGCCTTTTCGTTGACGAGGGTCGATGCAGCTACCTGTTCTCGCAGCACCCGCATCTCCTCCCTGAACTCGTCCTCAACTTCCTTCCGTATCCGCTCATCGTCGCCCTTGAGCCGCTCTACGGCCTGGGCGTCCGCCTTGCGCGCGGTCACCTCCTCCATCAGCCTCCGGTACTTCTTCCCCACATCGTCCGCCTCCTTCCGCCACCGCTCTTCTCTCCGGCGCATCTCCTCCTTCAGCCCCTCCACATCCGCGCGCCAACCCTCCTTCATGTGCTTCAAGCTGTCACGCAACGTGGCATACTCGCGCTCGCTCTTGGATGACAGCGCCGTCGACTCTGCGAGGGCGGCCTCCATCTCCCGCAACGACTTCTTGGTAGTGATGGACTCGGCCTTGAGCTGCGACTTGAACGCTGTCGCGTCGGCCTCAGCTTTCCGCGCGCGCTCCAGCACCTTCACACGTGTAAGCACCCAAGGCCACGACGGACATGCCAGCCACGCACCTCCTGCAGTAACCGCTCCTTCCGCGCCACGACATTGTTCAGCCCCTCATTTTCCAGCCGCAGCCGCTCCCGCACCTCCTTCAGATCCTCCGTCTGCCGCGTGAGCTGCGCGACGCTCCGCTGCGAGAGCCGCAGCTGCGCCTTCGTGTTCTCCAGCGCGTTGCGCGCGTTGATCACGCCCGTCTGCAGGTCCGCCAGCACCTTCGTCGTCCCGCCCGGTGTGAGCGACACGCGGCGGTTGTCCGTGTTCGGAGAGGGCAGCTGCAGCTGCGGCGGGTTCGGCGAGGTGTCGATGGGGCCGGCGGTCGCGAGCGCCTGGGAATAACGTGGCGCTGGCGCCGGCTGGCCGTCGTCTGCGAGCGCGCGTGCGTTCCCTGAGAGTGCATCGTTAGACGGGTCTGAGCGAGTGGGCATTGAGAAAGAAGACGAGATTGCAGGGTCGCTACGCACCTACGGAGGACACCGGTATGCCTGTGCATCGATAACGGGTGGGTAAAGGGACGTCATAGGAACATGGGTCACGTACGACTGAGTGTCCGCGTAGGACTGGACTGGCGCTTGTACGTCTGGCTCGACGGGCCCGCGCCGAACTCCATGGGTATGCCCTCCCGTATCCCGTCCTGCGAGAGCGACGCGCCGGGCTCTCGCCGCGGGAGCGGCAGACTCGACTCGGGGCCGGCGAGGTTCAGCAAGGCGTCGTAGCTCGAGCGGCGCTTCATCTTGCCGTTCGGTGTGTGCGGGGTGTCGGGTGAGGTCGACGGCACTAGGTCGCCGGGAAGGGGGGACGGGGGTGGGGAGTTCATAGAGGTGATGGGGATGCGGGGCGTGCGGTGGATGATGTTCTCGAGGGTCTGGAGCTGGGCTTGCTGGTGGCGTATGGTGTGTTTGAGCGTGGACATATGGTTGCGGATTGCAACTGTCCTTGGTCCGTCAGTACTTCCTTGCGGGCGCGCGACGCGTCCATGCCCATTACAGACGCACCTGGGTCGTCAAGCGACAGCGAAGGGCTGTGTGTGCGCGCAGAGGCGGATGAGCGCAACGAGTTGACGGAAGAAGGTCTGGACGGCGAACGGTTGGAGAGAAAGGACACCGAAGACATTCACAGCGCAGAGGAGAGCCGAGAGAAAGGACGGAGACGGGAAGTTACTCCCCCACTGAAGCAGCTCGATAGCCGACGTACGATTGAACAATGAAAGAAAGAAAGACTAGAGATGTAACGATGTGAACGCGAGAGACACGCCGTCCTTTGCGAGGGAGGATAGTGGTGTGTTCGTCGTTCGGCGCGGATGATGGGCGCTTGATGTTGGTCCGATATCCCCCAATCAGCTCATTCCCACTCTTCGACTCGTAAAAGAGACTCGAGAGGGGAGGAGAAGAAACGTTGAAGGGAGTTAAGTTAACGAAAGAGCAAGCTCAGGCCCAGGAGGACGATGAGGACTCGGGTTTTGCCGCAGCAAGCGCACGATGTGAGGCACGCTAACTTGACCATATATTTGACTTCCACACTACACGTCGTCAACGAAACATGTCCCTGAGCCCCCTACCGCCTGCCACGCTGCTTTGAATTCTGTGAAATCTTGACGACACGGCGTTGGTAGTGTCAGATGGTGTGTGCCATTGCGCAAGGTCGAGCTAACGCTGGCAGATCCTCTTCCAGACATGTCGCAGGTTGAAGGCTCTTGTCAGAGCCTTGCTGTCACTCTTGTCTTGCTTCAGCATCAAATCGAACTGAATCATGCGAAATGGCCGATGGTCCGCACAGGGAACAATCTCCTACCATCGGGGAGCGACTAAGGCGTTTCTATTCACAAGAGATAGCCTGGAGGTGCTTGCAGCGGACGACCTAGGCTAGCTATCCCCATTCCGCGGGGTAGTTGTCCCTTGGAAGCCACCATTTAGACTCCAGCGAAATCGTTCTCGTCCGCGTTCCTTCTCGATTGGACGACGGCTGGCGTGCTCGGTTTCAGCGCATATGGAATGGGAAGACCAGCGTCACTGAAACGGAGAACTTGAACGCATTGTCATGGTGATAATTAAACGACGACGGTCAGTCTATCCCTGCGAATCGTATCTGCTGACCGTCCACATCCTGCTGATGACGACGTCGTAGCGGAATGGACAGAGGGCATTTTGTAAGTCGAATCTGATATCTTGTGGTGCGAACCGAGGAATAGCTCGCATGCATACGTCCGTGTGCTGCTCAGCCAGCCTGGCTTGCCGTGTGTGTTCTCGATGACGGCAGAGCACAGTGAAAACTACCATCCGCGCCGCGTGGCGCTGGCTTTTGTGTCGGGCAGCAGTTGGCAAATCATTTTGTGCGGCGACGAGATCGACGGGACTGAGAATTTTGACGTCGCTCCCGCCAGCGTTTATAGTCCAGGCGATGCCACTCCCGCCTGAGGCGCCCACTTCAAGCGAGTTCGACGGCACGCTGCAGCTGAAAGTAAATTGGGCAAATGAAGAGTTGATTTTCGTCGAGCTCAGGCTAAATCGTGCTTGCAATCTGACTGACTGCCAACGGTGATTTCCAGTGCCGCCCTGATAGCGATCTTGTTGAGAATGTGTGGGAGTACACCATCTGAATCTAGGTGCCGACGCAGACGTCGCGTGTTTTGTCTGTCCTCGACGTCTTCAGCGGCGTCGTTTGCTCGCGCCTGATCCCAGCCAAGGTCAACATGTATGAGAGTAGCAATATTGGATTGTCAAATCCCAGCTGACTCCACTTGATCTACGATATAAGTACAAACGCTACAACATCCCTGTCCCGCGAAGCACTAGATCAGCGTGCATCTGAGGAAGACTGGCGGCTCTCTTACCTGTCTCAAACTATGACGATACTTACAGGAGCACAAGCCATGCCTGAGCAGACACCCAAAGGATAAGACCGAAAAAGGCGGAGATGTGTACAGTCTGCGGCAAACATTGCGCGTTAAAGCTTGCAGCTTCAGAGGGTAGGCAACACGCACTAGAGCTAAGTCACAAAACGGCGCGTGCGAGCAGCACGACGTCGCAACCGCACAGCAGTTGCGGCGGCGATCTGGGTGTGCGGATCCGCCATGAGCAACGACGCAGACTGAACGAAAGATACGAGAGACGTACGATGCACATTAGGCGATCGTGCAAATGTAGCTCCACTGGCTGGAGCCAGTGTCTTGCACGACTGGAACGTCGTCAAAGGTACTCTCATCCACAACGGGAGAAGAAGGGATGATGACGGTGAGCTTGTCCATTGGATTGGTGTGGGATTAATAGGTTTACGATGGCTAGAGGAGTTGTTGAATACGAGGGTTGGGGAGTTGGAGGGCGGTGCCCCTCGTCTTTTAAGTCTGCATATGTTCTTCTAGATGGGGTGCCAATCTCAAGCTACTTACTCGGCATGTCGGCATGTCATGATGAATCATTAGTTGAGAACATGATGTGCACTGCGAGCGTAGCTTGCCATAGTGCTGCAAGACCAGACCGCACGCTACACTGGAGCCTGCTGCAGGCTAGAGCGTATCGGTGATCAGAAATGCCAATAGCATTCACGGCGTCCCAACTCACAGAGCTCCCCCAAAATCTGGCAGCTTGTCGGACTTGACGATGTCGGAGGACATGGGCGACCGCCACGGTGTTGGTGAAGCGACGATTACCGGCTGATAGATACCGGTCAACCCGGTCTCGGCGTGTGGGCCTTGACTTGGCTTGGGATGCTGCTTTACGCAACTGAGCAGGATATTGAAGGTCAGTTTCCAACGCGTTTCGTGCAGTAGACAAGATATGGAGAACTGGCTCCGGCTGGATGAAGACTGGCACCATACGCACGTCGAGGTCGAGTTTGAAGAATAGAATAGTCATTGAGCCTGACGCTGATGACGTCGATGAGGGTCCGGACATGCAGAGCGTAAAGAGAGTCGGAATGAATAGAGCTCTAACAGGAGCTCGATCCTTGCCTGATCCTATGACGATGATCAGATGAGACATGTCGACGGTAAAGAGATCCATCAGATTTCAAGTCGGAGGCAAGGTAAGTACGTGCGGACCTGTGCGAACCTGTGCGGTAGGCTGCCAGTGGGCACAGCAGAGATCATGAAGAACATGCACACCGCAAGGACACCACCAGAGTAAGTATGAGTAGAACTTCAGCCAAATTGCCGAACCTGCTTCGAAACTCAGCGGGGTGGTAGTGCTTAGTCAGCACTAGCGTGTCCGAATATCTCCTTCCGCCCGGATTCCGAGAATCGGTGTAGACCAGAGGCCTAGGGTGGGCACTGCAGCATCAGTATGATATCAGCTCCAGTGCAAGTGAGATCGACGGCGGAGGCTGCCTTCTAGCTATTACTAGGATACACCGGCCAACGCGCGCAAGGAGGGACGGGAGACCCGTGTCATGTGTAGGCGGAGGTTATGGCACCCGACGAGCTACTCAATGTGTAGGTGATCGGGTGGACGGTGGAAGAACAGGCACCGAGGCAGGAGTAGAGTAGATTGCCGGGATGCCTGGTCGGGATCGGCAGACGCTAAGAACGACTATCTTCTTGTAAAGGTCAGCTACGGAGACTAGGCAGACGCGTTACGGTGCTTACCAACTGATGAGTGTAAAAGTCGAATTACGCGCTCTGATGAGGCACTACGGGACGAACAGTAAGTACTTGCATATATCGGGACGGCTATGACGCGGCAAGCCAACGTCCGTCGTATTGGTACGGACAAATCGTGAGGCCGTAGAACCAGTAATCGTTATTTTTCTGCGGTCGCCGGGTGGTCGAACGCAGCGAAATTGTGTACACGTACTGATATATCAATAGTTCACAGCGTCGGCACTCGGGGGTGCGGCCCCATCCAGTCTCGCAGTGCCATTCCAACGTGCTTGCCTTCATGGGCTCAACACGATGGTTCTCGTTGACTGTTGACACACGATCCATACATAAAAATGCTTGCTAGAACATAGACAAGTCAATCTTCAGCTACGAAAGAAGAAACAGATTTAATGTACGGCTGGACTAAGGGACCATTACGAGACCCACCTGAGAGATGCGCCACCTAACCTCCACCGCGAACACGGTGCTGAACCTGATCAAGGACTTGTCAACGATCCGCATGCACTCGTCACAGCTCTCCGCCTCCTTATACAGTGCAGGACTGAGCAGAATGCCCCGCGGGCCCACCTCGTCGCGGACGATGGCCGCTTCGTTGGACAGCCGGGCCATCAGCTGCTCCATATCTTGCATATACCCCGCCCACGCGGCGCACGCTTGCCACTTCGCGTTATCGTTGTCGAAGAGCTTGCTCCCGCGGTGGCACGCACACCCCGGCGACCACCCCGTCCAGTCCCAGAGCTCCTGCGCGCGCTCCCCGATCCACACAGAGTCTCGCGTCAGGGATATTACGGCGTCTTTGCACTTTTTGCGGTATGTCATGAGGGCCCAGAGAGCCCGCCCGTCTAAGTAGCGCACGTCCTCCTGGAGGTATTCGAGGCTGAACGGCTGCTGCAGGCTCGTCCTGGCCGCGATCCGCGCCTGCTCCTCGAGGCCGAAGTCGCACGCGATGCCGAAGGCCTTCGCTGGGTGTTGCCGCAGTAAGGGCGTCTCTCGGAAGCTGCGGCTCGCCACTGCATGTGCGCGCGCCATGTCGTATTTCTTCGCCGCGGCGAGGAGTACCGCTATGGCTTCGAGATCGACGAGATCGGGATCTTCGAGGGGGTAGCAGAGAGTCAGAAGCAGCGCCAGTGTCGCGCCGTTCTCGGGGAGCGTCAGGTGCGGGCGTACGTCTTTATTTTGCTGGAAGCGACTTGCAGAGAACTTTGCTTTGAAGAAGGGCGAGGCTTTGCAGAGGATAGATTTGTATACGAAGAAGAGGATTTTGTCGCAGGACTCGAGGATGACGTCGGCGTCTGTGTCGTCGAAGGGTGCACCGTAGTCGGTCCGAGTCGACTGGTGCGCGTATTGTGGAGGCCCGCTTTCCGCCTTCGATGTACTGTCTGTCGAGGAATTAAGATATTGATAGGACTATGCTTAGCTCGGACCAGAAACGACTTACCGGAGCTCAGGGTGGAGATCGTTTCTGTTGACCTCGAGCTTGTGCCAGTGGCGTGTGACCTGATGATGCCGCTCCAGGCGTTTATGTTGTCGGACGCACAAGTTTGACAACGGCGATTTGGTATAGTATGGAAGGCCGTCATCTACAAACGGATGTCGTCGTCAGGAACGTTGCGCTGATCTAAAGACGAGACGACGTTTACCTTGAGGAAGAGAAGATTGGGTCAGGATGAGAGCCATAGACGGTATCAAGTACCATTTATGCCACCGACTCAGAGTCGATAGAGACCGAGGATTGTGTCGAGATAAAGAATGAAAGGACCTACATGATTCTCAACCGACATGGAGCACAACGGAGCACAACGTTGTATACGAGAAAGCCCACTTGTTCGCTTCTGGAAGACAAAGAACACGCAAAACCGGACCTGAAACGTGGCAGTATAGTCTCATTTCCGAATACATTATCGCACAAGGAACGATTGAAGAGCCTGACTGGGGACGAGGGAGACATTATGGTACAAACAAGTCAGATCGCCACAATCCTTCAAAATTTCATCAGTCGAGACCTACCAAAACTCAAAAAGGTAACTCAATGGCAATCTATGAGACAATGCGGGGTTAATGATCGATAACCGGCAAGAGAGTACTCGAGCATACCTTTGAGATCTCTGCTTCAATGGTGTCCGCAAAATACTGACTGAACTCCAACATACAATCTACAAGGTTCCCCTTGCACTTGTCGCAAACCTCGCTGTCCTGGAAGGACGGCCGGAGGATGTCCCGCGCAGTCACCGTATCTCCACATGGAACATCCTTCAGAGCGACATTGGCGCGCTGCATGTACTCATTCCACCAATGTTTTGGCCACCAGCACCAGCGAGCCTGGTTCTCCCCGATGGTGTACTTCAGCCTCCCGCACCTGCATACGTCCTGCGGAAATTCCCACAATTCGCCTGGCCGGCGCGTGATCCAACCAAAGTTCTCTGGTTGAGTCAAGGCCACAACCGCAGCTGTGCACTGGCGATGATAACGCCACAGCTCGCGCAGCGCGCGCCCGTCAATGAACGGCAGCTCCTCGTCCAGCGCGTCGAGCTCCAGCGGCTTCTGGAGACACGCGCGCGCGGCGACACGCGCCTCGTGCTCCAGGCGGTACCTGCACATGATGCCGTACGCCATGCGCGGGCGCTCGCGCAGGAGCTGCGACTCTGCGAAGGTGCGTGTGGCGAGCTTGTACGCCGGGTCCATGCCGTACTTCTTCGCGGCTGCGATGACGGATGCCATTTCCTCGAGGGTCGACAGTATGGGAGGGTCGAGGGGGTAGCAGAGTGTGAGGAGGGCGGCGAGCGTGTGGCTGTCCTCGGGCACGGGGAAGACGGTCGACTGGTCGTGGCCCGTACCCGTCTCCTTCTCGTCTGCTTCGCGCATGGCCGGGCCTTGGGAGAACATGTCTTTGAAGACGGGAGAGGCTTTGGCGAGGATAACCTTGTATACGCGGAAGTTAACGAGGTCGGATGAGCGCAGTGTGATGCCGGCGCCCGCGTCATCGAAGGGGGCGCCGTAGTACTTGGTCGCGTCCTTCTGAAATATGTTGGCGTAACGGTTCATGTTGGTCAGAGGAGGAGAGGAGGAGGGCAAACGACCTGAAAAGACGGTGTTGTGTGAGGTCGAGGGCGGCTATCTTAGCGCGCGGAGCTGGTGATCAACTGTACTAGGAAATGGAAGCAAACCGGTGTGCGATGACTCGAGCTATAGCGCACCAGAACCGGAAGATCGCACCACCGCCGCCCTCTCTGCTATAATTGTCTCTGGACTAGTTGCAGTCCTGTAGCTCTTAACTTCGTGGGGCCAGGTATTACGGCCAGGCTTGAGAAGAAACAGAAGCTGCACATCATACATGCAAATTGCGCGACAATCAAGAGTGCATTCACAAAGATAACACGATGCCACGCTAGGTCCAAATATCAGAGAGCGTGCAGCATCAACCACGAATCGAGTACTCACCATTCAAGTAGCCATCCCAGACTGACTATTATATCTACTGGCGAGTGATGTCCAGAAAATCCTCCGGACCTCTGGTGCGTTGAGGAGATACCACGAGAGATAGATGCGATAGTAGGCCTTGTTTACGCTTGCGGCAGCCAACGCCGACTACTGAATCTCGCCAGTGTCTACATTAAAAATTGAAAATTGCACCGTATGCGCAGTTCACACAACCCAAACTCCACGTGTCAAGTAAAATTGTCCACGTGACAGTGGGCGCGTCGAGCAAGGACACGCGTCGCGTGTACATCGACCAAGTATGCAGGCTGATGGACGCTAGTAGATTCACAAGTCGTTCGAGAGACATAGCACCAGATCAAAAAAGACTAGGAGAAGCAACAGGATTACACCCGCATAGATACGCACAAATACAATGGATGCCTCGCAGTGATCCATTGCATCGCAATACCATCTACATTGCAGCACTTGATATAACATAGGTGGCATCCTTGAAACTCAGATGAAGTCGTACCGCAATTTGACGTCCGCAATGCATTGCCGTGCAGCGACTGCGGCGGACACCCTCCAGTAGGGCGGCGGGGTTCGCATTCCGCTCGCCTTCACGAGGCTGGCTGATCGCGGTGTCCAGCATATTGAGCTTATGCAGAACCGGGAACATGGAGAAGTTATGCTGACGAGCCGTTTCAAATGCAGACAGGAGCGCGTGCGCCTCGTTGTCTCCCCAGACGGTGAGCATCGCGAGATTAGGCATGATCCAGCTGAGCCCCACCCAATTCGCTTGCGACATAAATGCCGCGTGAATCATTGTCAGCTGCCGCACGCCGCGGAAGACGGGGAGAACGGCCAGCATGACGTCGGAGACTTCCTCCGTAGAGGGCCAGGACAGCCCCATCAACAGGGACCTCCCGGATAGCGCATTGCTGGTGGCAGAGAGATGTATCTGCCCGGGATGCGAAGGAGACTGTTCGATATAAAGCCATTCAAAAGGCGGCTCGCCCAGCGCATTGACGTAGAACAAGTCCCCCACGGTGGCTACTGCGGCGGTCGCCTCACTGCGGTCGGCCTTCGCAACGACGAACTCGAGGAGCACAGCGCACGCGGGCGGGATGGCCAGTGAGTGCACGATGTACAGGAGCTTTGAGGGCGTCCCGTAGAGCTGCAGCGAGCGCAAATTGAGTGGCACCCGAGGTCGCCGCTCGCCCGTGGGAAATGGATCAACGTCATGTGGGACGACGTGCTCGCCGACATGCAGCACCTCGAGGAGCGGGAGGTGTGCGAGCGCGTCGACCATCTCTGCGAGCGTGAGCCACAGCTCTGACGACTCGACTTCCAGCTCGCGCAGCGCGTGGCACGCGTGGAGCGTCGCGAGGGGAAGCACAGCGCTCTGTAGCTTCAGGGCGCGGAGGGTCGGTGGAAGGCAGTCCAGGTGAAAGGTCTCGTCGGTCGCAAGCAGCGTCAGCTTCTCCATGCACAGGGTGGGCCAGGCCTCAAGGCTATGTGTGGTGATGAACAGAAGCTCGCCCGCGTTGCCAGGCTGGTTCCGCAGGTCCAGCGAGAGGTCGCAGACGCGAGGAAGCTCGGCAAGCGCGCGTCTGAGCGTGTCGACGTGGAGCCTACGACTGTTCGAGTACCAATGGAGGGAAATGGGGAGGGGCCGCGACCGAGCAATGGCGACCTCCGTCCAAGGTCTGCTCCAGAGAGGGATCTTCGTCCAGAGTGCCTTGCAGCCGTAGCCGATGCGGCGCCACTGCCTGCAAACTTGCGTAACGGGGACCCAGCTCGGTGCGCTAGCCGATCTCGGAGGCTCGGGTTCAACAAGGTGGCAGAAGATTTGTTGCAGCACATTGGTGGGGAAGTTGATAATGTGAGGATGGGAAATGCGATAATTATGGACGGGCATCGGGAAGCCCTTCAGGTCAGAAGGATGGGTGATTGAGATATCAGCGTTCAAGTACCTCTGCGTGTGGACGCTCTCTTAAGTACCACCTTTTGTGACCGCTTTGATAGGTTCATTGGTAGTAAGAATAGCGTAAGGAACAAAAGGGATCCACACATGCACGTCCACATATGCCACCGACGGCGGCCCATGAGTGTATGGCACTTCTGTGTCATGTCATCGTCAAAGCGAGATATCAAAACGAGGCGCACCTGAGCTGGTCCAGCAACTTGAAGCGACTCGCATCTGGTGTTCGAGCAAGTCAAGTCAAAGGCAAGAGTGGGTACCCTGGAAAAGTTCACACGACCCTTCCTCCACGTGTCAAGCATAGGAAACGCAGGGACGCCTGAACACGCGTACCAGACGCGCACGCATTTGTCTGAGATCGTCGAGGGCTACTTAGTACAGGTTGATCAACTCCTCGGAATTTGTAAACGAAGGTAACAGGTCAAAGATGTTTGGGAGAAAGAAAAGGATCATTTTAGTAGGTAAATACAGATATAAATACAGATACAGTACTCAGTCAATGGCCACTGTCCGTGGATGAATCCATCACTTCATAAAGCGTAGGTCGCATCCTCGAAGTTCAGACAAAGTCGTACCGCACCTCGACTTTGACGTACGCCCTGAAGCAGCACAGCGAGGTTTGCAGCTCGCTCGCCTTGACGAGGCTGACTGATCGCGGTGCCCGGCATATTGAGCTTTTGCAGATACGGAAACACACGGTGCCTGTGATGAAGAGCCGTTCCAAACGCAGAGAGAAGCGCGTACACCTCGTGGTCTCCCCTGACGGTCAGAACATCGAGGCCGGGCATGATGCGACTGAGCCTTATCCAATTCGCCTCCGTCATGAACGATGTGTCGATCACCGTCAGCCGCCGCAGACCACGGAAGACAGGGAAAACGGTCAGCGCGAAGCCAGAGACGTCCTCTCCGAGAGGCCATGACATGCCCATCAGCAATGATCTTCCGGGCAATGCATTGCTGGTGGCACAGAAGTGCGTCACCCCAGGTTGCGTAGGAGACTGATTCATAGACATCCAGTCGAAAGGCGGCCTTCCCTGCGCATCGACGTGGAACAGGTCTTCCACAGCGGCTGCAGCGGCGATGGCCTCACTGTGGCTGGCCCTCCCGACGGCGAACTCGAGGATGGCCGAGCACGTGGGCGGGATGGCCAGCGAGCGCACGATGCGCAGGAGCTCGGAGGGCCTCCCGGTGAGCTGCAGCGAGCGCAGATTGAGAGGGATGCGCGGGCGCCGGCCGCCGGCGGGGAACTCTCGGACATCATGCGGGACGACGTGCGCGCCGATGTGCAGCACCTCGAGGCGCGGGAGGTGTGCGAGCGCGTCGACCATCTCTGCGAGCGTGAGCCACAGCTCGGACGACTCGACCTCCAACACGCGCAGCGCGTGGCACGCGTGCAGCGTCGCGAGGGGCATCACGGCGTTCTTCACGTTCAGCGCGCGGAGCGTGCCGGGGAGACGGTCGAGGTGGAGGAACTCGTCGGTCGTGAGCAGCGTGAGAGTCTCCATGCACGGGGTGGGAGATGCTTCCAGGCTATGGGTGGCGAGGTTCTGGAGCGTGCAGGTGTCGGACTCCTGGTCGCGCAGGTCCAGCGTGAGATCGCGAACACGGGGAAGCTCGGAGAGGGCGCGACTGAGCGTGTCCGTGTCGAGCTGTCGGTCGTCGTCGGGATCCCAAAGAAGAGAGATGGGGAGGGGCCGAGAATGCGCCAGCGCGACTTCCGTCCACGGCCTGCTCCAGAGCGGGATGGTCGTCCAGAGCGCCTTGCAGTCGTAGCCGATCCGACGCCAACGCCTGCAGACTTGCGTGACGGGGATCCAGCTTGGTGCTCCAGTCAATTCCGAAGGCTCGGGCTCGACGAGGTGACAAAAGATGTGCTCCAGCACCTCCTGTGGAAAGTCGGTGATGGGGGGATTGAAGAAACGATATCGATATTTCTGGATAGGCATTCGGAGGACGTTGAATGAGAAGTAGATAGTTGAGATATCCAGCGAAGCAACTCCACGTGTGGGACGGACTGCTTAAATACCAGCTTTTGTGGTCGCTTTGACCGTTTTGGCAGTGGCAAGAACAGCGCAAAGCACAAAAAGTGTCTCAGATGCGCGTCCGCACAAGCCATCGAAGGTGGCCCGCGAACACTACGCTTTTAGCACCGGTCAATGTCAAAGCATGAGACTGAAGTGAGACGTACCTGAGGCAAACTGGAAACCAGTCGAGACACGCCAGTCTCCAGACATACCTGTAGCCTTAGACACTGATGAGTAGATTCACTCTCTTGGAGCAACCTGGGTTTTATAGTACCGATAAGGAGTCCTCGTTCCTACAAGTGATCCGGTCAATAAGAACGGATGTGGCCAAAACCATCGCCCGCCCCAAAGCG
>MU277230.1:265466-279860 GCA_022160305.1 Artomyces pyxidatus | reverse complement strand
ACATGGACTGAGTGGCCCAATGGCCCTTGTATTACATAGCTTAGGCTGATTGGCCCAATGGCCTTGCAATTGAACTCGTGCATGATTTTTTTTTGTGTGAAGTCTTGGCTAAAAATTTCTACTTCTAAGGGTCTCTGGTTAAGTGGTGGGTACCCACGGGTAGTCTCAGGATAGCAATATCTTTGACCCAGACTCTCGAAGACTTGTTTCCCACGGCTCTGATGACTCGCGAGTCCGGCTCCTTGTGGGTATTCCCACGGTTCTGAGTCATGGGTAACCCACATGGATCCAGACTCGTGGTGTGCCCTAAGTCAAGAGGAAGGAGCGAAACCTTCGTATGTCAATCTCTGACAAGTCCACTAAATCAAACCCTCTGATCACTGCTGCTATGGTAGCCAACACCCATACTCCGCAGTCGTAGGTATTTTTTTGTAGGGCCTGGGACTAAAGGTGGCGTCAGCCCGACATTCGAGAAGTAGCCGATTTGGAACCAACTGGAACAACGCAAGCCTTCCACGGAGAGCTGTCAAATTCTACTTGCAGACCCCGCATGCGGGCAACTTGAACCAGCGTTCCGATGAATTGGAGAACACCCTGCAGACCTTGTCTACTAGTTTGCTTAGAAGTTGCTTTCAAGCTCACCTTCGCTAGAGACTCCCAAGGAACAGGACCGATCGCCCCATAACTGTCAAAGCAAAGTAAAAGCCTCTTATCCAGTTTTGCGGTGCAGAGAACCCAGTGATCCTGGTAGTGTATGGGAATCAACCATACGTCCCGCTTCCAATATTCTGTACACTTGGCCCTTCTCCAGAATTCGGCTTCGTCCGCATCCCTGTCAACAAGACGAAGATCGTGGGATGTGAATATTGCACAACGCTCTCGATGCGGCCCATTGCACGCCTCGTACAGTAGCACAGCGCACTCGTTCAGGACAGTGTCGTTGATCCAGCGATTCCGGATGCGCAGGCGGGCAATGTCATCATCTGTGAAGTCCATTGCCCTGCCTAGATATTTTTGCGAATCCTTCTTCCTTGAGCGTGGCCTAAGATCCTTGTTGCCTCTCTTGCGTGGTAGGATGAAGGAAGGATCTAAGGCGTCGAGTTGAAGCCGAAAGGGGGGAACCTTGGAAATTTCCACCATGACGGTGGCCCAGACTTGGCCGGAGTCATTCCGATGCCTTTCTGGCGAAGCATCGCCTTCCTGTGTTAAACGAGCTTCAGCTTCCAGCGTTGATCCTTCAGTAAAGTAACAAAGAACGGATTAACCTTCAGAGAGACGTTGTCAACTCCTTCAAACCCTGCGTCCGGTTTGGCTACCAGATTTCCACGAGATCTAGGCATTGAAAGCGTTTCAAAGGCCAAGGTGGTCGACCGTGTGAGTTTCTCTTCGCCAGTTCCTGGAACTCAGTGCAAATAGGCAATGTACAGAACAACGCTGCTTACGCGCAGTGGAGTCTGGCCGAATTAATGTCAAGATAGTCCACACTCACTGAGTCTTGTCTTGAAGGCTCGGATCGCTGGAACCGCGCCATCAGATAGATAGTTCTTTGCTTCTTGTCCGCGACGTACCTGAAGGATGTGTGCACCAAGACGTGGCGAATTCCCGGCACTCCCAGGCGCGAAGACTGCTCGCCGTGCCGAACAAGACGCAATCTGATAACAAGATTTGATCGGACGTGATTCGAAGCTTGAAAACTAGCTGATAGGGAGGAGGAGGGTGCACGGTCGCACCGATGTCGGTCGTGGGATGCGTTCGCGCGCGAGAGGCTAGAGCGATTGTGTTTATTCAATTCATTGGTTCGCGCGCGATTCGGGGATTGCCGCAAGAATTCCCGCGCTGCTCGGCTACCGGCTACCCGGCATGCTGTGTAACCGAGACGTCGCTTGTATATGGCTTTTGGACTTGTGCTCCTACTAGTACTATTTCATGGGCCTTCATAACATATACAAAGGACACTTGTGCGCACTTCGCCCTGTGCCTCTGTGCTGTGGATCGAAGCAGTCCGGGTGCTGACCGGATAGGATAGGGTAGGATAGGGTGACCAGCTATGAGCTACCTTAGGTGAGCGGCTATATGATCAAGCGGATGCTGAGCGGATGCAAGTCGTGCTTCGTAAGGATGACACGCCTTGTATGCCACTGGCAGCTACATAAAGCTTCACAGTCAATGACAGGGCGCGCGTCGGCAAGCGGTTGCGTTGCCAGGCGAGTTACGCCGTCCTGGACTCCTCCTGCCAGCCTGGACACCGCCTAAGGCGGCAGCGCTGAGCGCCCCGCTCGCCTCCGCCGGCCGCAAACTCGGTTTCCTTGATTAAGCTTTTGAGACGCATCGATTCGACAGCCAGCTTTGTTTTCACCGTTCCCACGGGCCGTACTCCCCTAACGAGGCAAGATCGCCATGGAACCGAAGATCTCAGGCGCGCTTCCATTGCGCAACTTTCACGGAAGACGTCGCCCCGTCGTCGCGAAGTGTGCGGGCGGCGGCGTATACACGGTGGCACACCGATGCTCGCCCGCTGGCTCGACTCAAGGCGGGGTTTGGGTCTGAGGGCAAGGGACGCCGAGTACCTTATTCGCTGACGGCCATCTCGTGACAGGGCGATAGACTGGCGATAGGCCCGCTGAGCCAGACAGGGCGCACGGGGTGGGTCGCTTGTTCGCACTCCGACAGCGGAGCGACGTGCGATCATCTCGATATTCCACCCTCGGGTGGGCGGGGACTTCGGGGTGCGTTGATATCCGAGATCAGACTCGAGGGAAGACGACAACCCCAGAACAGCGACAAGTACTGATTACTGCGACCTGTACTCGACTATTTGACCAGAGGATACTACGAGCGAGTATGTTACGTGTGGAGATGGAAACCTACAAGGTGAACTTGCAGCACAATATACAATATATATACAGCCATGAGCCCAATTGTCAAGAAATTGAGCGAGCGAGAGAAAAGTCCAAGATGCGCGATAGCAATTGCAGAGATGAATGGAACGACAAGAAAGAAGGGGCGGAAGTGTGACAGTAGAAGGGATAGACGGGGGCTATTAAACAGGTTCAGTTAGAATTTCCCGATGGCCTAGATGTTCCAAAAATTGAGACAGGGCAGCGGGGTTTTTGCAGGGAGCGGAAGTGGTATTCAGTCGGCGACGAGAGCTCAGCCATTGTCGCCGGTCAACGCCGCGTTGAGAGTAAGAAGTCGCGGGGAAGTGACCGTATGCGGAGTGTGACGCGGGTTAGAGAGCCGCTCCGCATAGAGTACCTATGGAACTTGAAGGTGGATAGCGTAGGCGGAGTCCTCGACGTCTATGTAGTACGGGTCGATCGCCCCGTCGTACTCCTGCTCTTCTTGCAAGCCTAGCATGGAAGTCGTCGAACTGAGGTCAGGTAATATCATGAGAAAGAGGCGAGGACGATTATCGACGAAACTCACGATAGATGGGAGAGCAAACCGCCATAATCCGGTTCAGTCTTGAGTTCGGGGGACGGATAAATGTTGACGAAATGCGACTGATCAGTGGGCGCATTGTGGAGCAGGGGCCTGGCGGGCGGATGCATCGGAGCGTAGAGGGGCAAGACGTCTTCCCCCGGGCCTGAGAGGTGCGACAAGGAGGAATGATGGACAGGCTGAGGCGCCAAGATCGAGCTTGGCGAGGGTAAAGAGTGCGCGCTGCCGTATTCAGAGAAGAGATGCCCATCTAGGTGAGGTTGGTGGATTCGAGTGAACTCCTCGTCGGCCGCAGTGAACTCCGAGAACTCCCACGGCTCCTCCATCGGGAAGTCGTTGCTCGGTGTCGAGCCCTCCCAACAGGCCGAGGTACTGCGGTGATCTATGCACCGGAGGGCCATGCTTTCGCTCTCCTCGTTCTTGACGGACACCTCGTGCGACGGGATGTGCATGGGAGCCTCGGGCCCGACACTCTGGCCAGCCTGCACTCTCGGCAGGTCCAGCTTGGGCAACCAGTCCCGCAGTGTGCGCCGCACTTTGATGGGCCTGCGCTCTGTCGCCGTCTGCGAAGCGTACTCGCAGACGTAATCGCGCGAAGTGCAGCGCGCGCACGCCGGGTGGGCGCCAGTGCACTGCAACCGCGACATATCAATCAGAGGCGCTGATGAACGGACAACGTGAATGTCTCACCTTCGTCTTGCGTTCTCGACACTTCTTGCACGCCTCTGACGCGCGCTGGTTCTTGAGGGGCGTGGGCGAGCGAAGGAAGACGCAGTCGCCGTCTGGCCCGGGAAGCGTCCCGCCACGGTACTCCTCGTACTCGTGTGCCCAGGATACACGACAAGGAATGAGGTTCCACGCGCCATCGGGATCGGATGTGAGAGTTGCAGAGAGCGGGGAGGGTACGGATGCACTGCTGGGAGATGGCGAGTAGCCAGGTGGAAAAGGTGACGCAGAGGTGTCCAGCATGGGGATACAGTCGTGCGGGTCAGCAGCGTGCGAGACTGCGTCCAGGTGCCCCGGGAAGCCTGGATAAGGCCGCGATTGTATGTGGCTTAAGTCACTCCGGCTATAACACGGCGGCCTCACGCTCTCGTTCTGTCCTGAAGTAAAGTACACCGTCTGCCAATGTTGTTTGAGCGCGTCCTCGGCTGTCCTCGGACGTGACGAGTCTATGAAGGGCTTTATTGGACAAAAATAAAGTGCGATGGCAACTCTACCTCGGGTGTCTATCCCGTCCCGACACGCATCAGCAAACCGCCCTGGTCTGGACCTGGCAAGACCTGGTATTGGGCAATGGGCATGGCCTCGCGAGGCCCCCAGGAAGGGTGTAAGTTACAGCGCGAGAGCCTCAGCCTGGTGGCGCATCCTGATTGGCTGACGAGATCACGTGTAATTTAGGGGAGGCGAGATTTAGTCTTGGCAAGTCCCGCCAAACGCAGGTCATTTTGCTGATGGTGTCAGTGCAGTTTCTACAGTAGGAACGGGGTGCATACACATGGCAACCACGAACCGCAGACGGAGCAGGATGTAAAATCGAGCTACGTACACGCCCTCTCATTCAACTTCCCGTCAAAGTCTTCCAGCTTCAAAACCATATCTTGATTGGATAGCTCGACAGGGCGGTCCAACGGGAAAGGTTCTTGCGGTTTCTCGCGACGTTCTGCCGCCCGCGTATGCAGGCCAATTGAATGAATCCGTCCAGCTTGCTTCTTCGACCAGAACGACGTGGATGACTCCGATGTCTTGGAGATTTGTCATAGGATTTCTACCAGATGCCTGAAATGAAGATGCAAGGAAGGCTGAACTTCAGCTCGATGCCCAGAAGTTGCAGGAAGCGAGTACTAGAGGGAACGGCATTGAATCGGTTCAATGTCCGATTGATGTCTTTGCTTCATCATGCTCACGTGAGGTGCGCGTCGGCTGGATCGAGTGCGTGAGGAGGCTTCCTAGTGCATCGTGAGAACGACACGGCGGGCTGAAGGACTAATCAGTGCTTACACGTAGGTTTTCTGTTCATAAGTTCAGCTGAAAGCACGCGCAAAAGGTTGCGGTCGGATTGGCCGGGAAGGCTTACAGGGGCTTATGTGGTCGCAGGATAGGATGCAGAGTAAGTGCATATGCGTCGTACGGTGGCCCCAGTCGCACTCAGCTAGGTGCTGACGCGAGAGACGTTTGCAAAGGTGGCGGGATGGTGGCAATCGGAGCTCACCTTGACCAGTCGTCATAAGTTTCGGCATGAGGTCGCCTCACTTCGTCACCATCACGCTCCGTGAACTCCGGAAGCTTATTCAGGTAGACAAAGTATGCTGGGAGATGACATTTGGCATCCCCGAAAGTCTCCCTGCTCTCTGTTAAGGCTTTCAGTATGGCTGACCCAAGTTTCTGAAGAAGTTCTCACGATGGTTCAAGCCATAGTTTGCGCCTTTCCCTACGTATAACCGCGGGTCTAAGGGAGGAGACCCAAGCGTCTCTACACCCATTTGCTTCGCCAGCGTCTTCGCGCCGCCCGTCGTCGGGCAGAAGAATTGGCTCTCCGTCTTGCACCCGGAACACAGACTGTACCAGTGGTCATGGAGCCGGAGCGCGTAAGGAAGGAGAGGGCAACCGAGAAGGCCAATGCGACATGTCGAGCATGACGCGGGAGGCGGGCGGGGCGGGCGCACGACGCACACGGCGAAGCAGTCGACTACATCCCATGATCGAGCAGGAAGGGCCAGAGGCATTGGAGTCAGTCCAACAGACGACAGGCAAATAAAGACGCACCGCGTTCGCGTCCCTCTCGACCCCTCACCGCGTCACCCATCATGCCCACACACAACCAACCGCTGCGATAGGTGCCACAATGACAGCACAAACGATGGCGGTTGGGTCAACGATGAGGAGGACGATGTTGTCGATTCCATGACGGCGGCGACGAATTGTTCACACAATGGCGGCGCGTGTTGGCATTTGGAGTCTCGGAGTCGAGGCCAGCAAGAGGCGGCCGATGATCCTGTGACAGCAGAGTGTGACGGCGACGAGGACACGGAGGGAGGACGGGATACAGCGAGGGACGGGAAGGGTGTTATAGAGGCGGGGCTCTCGAGCAAGGTCGAAACTGGTCGAAAGCGGCGCTGCCTAATAGCTCGTCACTTATCGATTAAAAGGTCTCGATGGGGGAGAGAGAGGGCGGGACGTGTACGTGCCGCTCTTCTCGGGTGCGAAAGGCGAGAGTATCTGCTTGGATACCTGCTCTCCTTAAGGCACCAAAAGGGAGGGTGGGTGTCGAGGCAAGCTCGGGGCTGACAAGCGAGACGGGGAGTTGAGAGCGATGGCGCACCCGCCGTCCTCCGCCGTCCTACAGTACGCCGTCTCGCTTAGTCAGCATTACTTGAGCGTTCACTCCCAGTGAGAAAGCCGTAAATTGACTCGGGATATGTACGGATGCCAGAGTGTTTCCCACGATTGGGGTCGAGTCCGATGGATTCAGCGAGCGACGCGCGACTTCGCCATCACATCCATGTACAATAACTCCCACAACGCCAATACTACGTGTCTATGCTCACGGTTTTCATAGTGTTCACCAATGTCATGGCTTTTATCATCGATTGCGTCCGACTCTCGTAGATTATGGGGTTCTCGATCTCTACTCGCCTTCTAGTTACAGCCATACCACTTCCCACTGCTCCGCTCCCTATCCCCGTTTCTCCCGTGATGCAAGCTCCGACTCTCGCCACCACAACGACGTCTCTCCCCATTTCTGCAGCTGCCTCAATGTCGGAAATGTCTGCTACTGCACTCGAGGATCCAGCTGAGTCCACCGTCTGCTGCATCTGAACCTGGTGCGAACATCACAGCTGCGGTATGTCAATTCTCACTAACACCAGCCAGTCCACTCAGCCCGTTCCCGTACCATCCTCCCATTCCGAGGCTCTGCCCCGCCTGTCGTTCCGCCGCAAGAGCGACCAATGCCAAGAAAGCTTCGAAAAGTACGACTCGAGAAGGGGCGAAGTTGGGGCGAAGGCTGCTGTTGTCAAGGCGAGCTCGAAGTGTGAGCCCGGTGTTGTCAGCGAGCAGTAAGCACATGTTTTCTTGCTCTAGGTACATTCAATTGACCCCTGTGTGTGCCATGACCGCCGTTGTTGACAGGAACTTGTTCACGGGCCAATGTTCTCCTCGCTGAATATCACACCGCTTTTGCGGCTCTTACCGATTCTGATCGTGCGGTGAGCTTCCTTCCCGTAATACGTGTTTTTGGCGTGTTGAATGTAGTACTGCTTCGAAACGTAGGGACTTCGGGCGGAATGCAGTCAGCTGGTACGTCGTTCTAGATATATATATATGTTTCTACCATTCTCAGATCCTAACCACGGGTACCACAGCGCAAGGCACAGAAGAGCAGGCTCGGACGGTGGAGGGGTGTGGGGCACGATGGTCTGGTCTCCGAAGTCGACATATACGTATACCCACTATTATCTTCTATTATATTCGTCAATATCCGTACACAATCGCTGGCGTGCACCCATGCATAATTCAATCTATTTTGACTGTTATCTACGCCATCAAAAGTAAATCGAGGGTATCCGTTGCAATTCGAGCGCGCGATATTGAGCATGTGCACATTTCGTCGATTGTCCTCGAATGGCGTCATGTCATTTGATGCAAATCGATGTCACTCCGTCTGATGCGATTCTGTGCCATATTTTCGATTGGCCTGGCGTCTCCTCGCGTCTGCACGACTACAGGTGTTTCATTCGAGGACACCCTCCCTCAATTTACGGCTTTCTCACTGGGTCTGAGGGTGAGGAACCCGCAAACAGCAAAACATACCATCTTCAGCGCGAAAAAGAGCCAAACAAACGACAACGAAGTCGAGGGATACGGTTAAAGAGAAGGTAATGACGCAGCTTTGATAAGACGCCCCTTGGTCTTACCACTGAAGCTTCGCACATCGGTCCACCGGTTGCTGCCTGCCTTGCTGACAGACGCTCCTGACAAACATCCAGGTCTCCCAAGTTCAAAGCGGCAACGCGTGGCGTGGTAGCATAAAACGCGCTGGACTATAACTCGAAGTCATACTCTTTACGCCATGCGAAAGGCAGGATTTCGTCCTTCTGCAGCAACTCCTAATCGACATCCGTGGGGTCGACCACCTCCAGATCTCGAAAGAATTCTGGCCACAGAAGGCGCAGGCGTGATTAAGGCCCTGAGTCCGCGGCAACAACCACTGGGACACCTGAGTAATTAAGTATACCCAGCCGGGCACTGCAGCTGGTGTGTGAGAGGCGCTCCGACGCCGCACGCGAGCGCGCTGTGCCCGCATAGGTCACCGCGATTGCGCTCCATCGTGGGCGTATGGCCGTAGGTCGGAAGGAGCCGGATCTAAAGATTTTTTATGCGCGATGTCGTTCGGGGTGAGTAGAAGCAAGTGGGGCCACGTACGCTGCGTGCACGGCCGCGCCAAGGACCGCCCTCCTGTCCTGATTGAGACGCCACCTCCGCAAACGTCTCGCTCTAGCTCAGCCTTGGTGCGTGGCGCGAGGACGTCGATCCGTCTAAAGGCGTACGTGCGTGCCGCATGCGTGCCATAATCGTTGAGGGGCGCCTCGTCTTGCGGCGTCATCGGGGACGAGTTACATCGGCAGCAGAGATCTATTGCTAGGGAAGAAAGATACTTTTTTCAGCACCCGATACAAAACGGCTGCGGGATACGCGAATGTCTGAGCGCTTTTCTTAGATACAGGTAGATGGCTGAGAAACAGCGACAAACCAAGGTTGCTTGTCAAAGCCTGGAGCAGGCGGTGCGCAACCTCACTTCCCATCCCCAGAGACGAATGGTGACAACGGCACAGGGCGGCGCGAGCGGCGAGAAGGGCAGGTGGGAAGTGGAAGTCAAGATGGACTTAAGGCGTACGACGGACTTGCCAAGTCGCAAGCGATCGTTGGCTCGGAGGCACGTGATCTGCGTCGCTTCAGCGTCGCCTTCACGCTGCCTCTGCGTCGCCTTTGCACGTGATCTGCGTCGCCTTCCCGCCGCCTCTGCGTCGCCTTTGCACGTGATCTGCGTCGCCTTCCCGCCGCCTCTGCGTCGCCTTCACGTTGCCTCTGCGTCGCCCCTGCGTCGCCCTCACGCTGCCTCTGCGTCGCCGTCCTGTCGCCCTCCTGTCACCTCGATGCCACCTTCAAGTCTCTGCATCATGTCCGGACCATAAAAAACAGCATACCAGCTGGATGCAGGCAATGCGCGCTGGTATGCCGCGAGAGGATTTGTCGGGCACGGTTGGATTCGTGGCAGACAAACTGGCCTGGAGCTCATGGAGGCCGCGCGGGTGGAGAGACTTTCACCGGTACCGGCCGCACTCTAACATCTACCTTCAGGTCCATCTCCTCCAACCTACGCGCCCGTTTTCGAACTCTTGATCAGACTCGGATGTAAGTTCTGGATGTCTCCGCAAGATTGTTTACGTAACCAATAGCATCGTTGTAGATCTGAGAGATCATCTCCCTAGCGATCTACTCTCGGGCTAGCGCCGTTTTGTCGTATTCTGAGGCAAGGCCTGAGGGTTTACATTGAGATGAGCCTTGAAGGTATTTCTATCTCCTGGATTCTTACTTCGTCGTTGATCTACGATTATATCATCGCATACAATATCATATCGCTTTGATACAGGCGATCATCGGACTCCTCAACACCAGTTTCGCTGCCACATTGTGGATGACGATTCATTGTACAAGATCGTATCTATCGCTCGGGAATTCTCTCCAGGAGCGCGTCTCTGCTCAACAGCGTAGGCCACTTTGTCAAGAGCACGTAGTACAGAAAGTTAGCCACCCGGGTGCATCCAAGCCCTGGTCGACGCCGTGCTGAAGCTTGGAAGACTTTCAAGTAGATGTATTTCAACCGCCTCCAAGCCTAGCGATAAGCTACCTTCATTCAAGGTTGTTGGGAAGCGAGGTTTGGAGAGATTTTTTGAAACCAATCCAGATACATTTTGGTGGGAGAAGTTCCGGTGAAAGATGTGCGAAATAAGATTCAGGCCTCAAGCGGAAGAGAGAATATCGCGTCCGCGAACCGCGTTGTTCTGGAAATGACGTCTCTCCATTTCTGGAAGTACAAACAGCCGGTCGAAGTCACTTGATTGACGATTAAACGTGAGACTCTACGAATGGACACTGGAGCAGTAAAGAGAGACTATGAGTGTATAGAGGAGATGGAGGAGGAGGATCCATGCGGCGTTCGAAGCCTGGAAGCTAATGCATACGCTGCACACTCGCGGAAGGAATCCGCATGCAACCAGCATCCACTGAGCGGGTAACACTGAGAGGAAGCAAAACAACGTCAAACTAGAGCAGAACGAGTATTACAGAAAGTGTTGAAGCAGACGTACCAACCTCTCCAGCAAGGTCATCAAACGTAGGACGCTACCTCTGTCTTTCAAGACGCTTTGGAGGCCTTAATTGGTGGTCGGTTTTCGCCACGGCGCAGAAGCTGGTTGAGTCTCCCCTCGTGACTTAACTGACTGATGAACGCCTCTATGAAGGGCTCATAGTCATGAACTCGAGCAGTATGATCTGTCTGTGGGCGCTGGATTTAAAGCAGAAGAAGCTTGGTGGAACGTCACATACCTCGGCATCTATGGCCTTGGCAATTTCATGCTCTACTGCGACCTTCGCGCGTAAGGCACTCTCCACGCAGTTCTCCCAGGTAGCTATCAGTTCCTCCGAGGGTAGGTGGAGGATGGCTTTCTGCTTCTCTAGCATCCGCGACCCGAAGTCGGGAGTATAGGCGGAGCCGGGTAGGGCTGGCCGAATGGAAGTTGCAAAGGCGTCTTTTGAGGAAGCGAAGACGGACCTCTCTACCTGCGGAGAAGTTACGGGACAGCATACAACAGATCAAAACAACCCTCACTGCGTCTCTCCACCCGCTAGAGACTGGGTCACCACAATCACTTAGCCGTCTCTCTATCGCGGATTTTTCCCGCTTGAGGAGCTCAAGTTTGTCACTAGCTACTTGATAGCTGTCGTCGACGATGGCCAGAAGGTTGAATCGGATGTCCCCCGCGCCGTCTCCCGCACCGCTGTACTTTTTCATTTTCATCCGCAGCGCGGGACGGACGACGTCCATCCAACTTCCCAGGCGGTCCTCGGAGGAGGAGTCCTGAGCTACTCCTGGTAGCTCACCTACTTCTATGGGGCCAAGCTTGAGGCCATCGAGTTCCCAGACTTTGCCATGGGCAGGGACGTAGCCGATGAAGTGATAGGTCTCCTCTACGTCCTCTGGAATAGGGACAGGCGTGGTCTTCTTCCGCTTCGCGGGGGGGACCGTACTTGACTCTTTCTTGATTTTCTCTAGCGTGCTAGTCGCAATTGCGTTCAGCGCACCTCGGACGTCTGCAGGTCTGGAGATACATGAGCTAGAGGCGATGAGAGGGAGAGAAAAAAATTGACCGAGCAAGGGAATTGTGGTTGTTGCGTATGAAGTGGGAATTTGAGACGGCCAAGCCTTTCATCTACGGAAGTAGATGTAAAACAGGTTGTGTCGCAAGAAGCGAGGGTGCGCTCACCAGTGGGGACATCTGTGCGGTTTCTGCCTTAAATTCGCTGAGATGCTGACCGAGCTCGCAATTTGGACAGTTGAGTAGAACATTGAGGATGGCAAAAGAGGCGCAGGCATTTTCGCAGAGTTGGTTTGCAAACCAGACTTGTTCTGCGGCGGGGTCCTGGAAGTGTGCCGGGTGGTGGGTGTCCTTGCGCCAGAGAAAGCAGAAGATGAGGCCGTAGGGAGAGAGATTCTGGGTTGCCCAGGGCTCGATGTCATAGATCTCGACGACTTCGAGACCACGAATACCGAGTTTGCGGACGAGCGAGGAGAACACGCCTGCTCAGATGGTCAGTGCATGGAGGATGCAAGCCAGACCGACAGACCTGGGTCGGACTCAATAACTGCAAACGGCCCGCCGACGAGGTCAGTTGGAGCCGATCTGAGTTTGGCTGAGCGACGGAGCGCCTGGATTCTGAGCAATGCCATGATGGCTGAGCGGGAGTGGGTGTGTAGGTGGTGTAGCGGGCCCGCCACAAAATACAGGGGTGCACGAACAAGTCCTGGGGGACCGGCGACCTCGGAGTCACGTGATCTGCGTCGCTTTCATGTCGCCTTCAAGTCCCCGCTGTACAGACCTCCTGTTGTTCTCGATCGTCTTCCAAGCACAGTTAGCATAATAGAGGCTGAAAATTCTTCAGATACAACCCGACTATATATACTTCATTGTGCACTTATTCTCACCCTTTGATCGCTTCAGTGCTCATGCCTGGAACTCTCGCATCCTTGATGAATCTGACATTGATCTAAAGACTTCCACCGGCTCAGCGTCCTTAATATACAGCACGACACTGTACCTCCCATTAACAAGCCACAAGCAAGGACCGTTGAGTGACTACAGTTCAAGGTAGCAAGCATCTAATGCAATCAGATATCCGGCACGATGATATGTAGCTGCATCTTTCATCGCCGATCATATCGGTGCTGCCACGCTTCAACTTGAGGGAGGTGCACCCTTCTTCACCTGATGAATCAAATGCATAAATGTCTGCCAAAGAAGACCGGTTGTGCGTCACCTGAGTGCAACAACTTCCAGCCGTCTGGAGGGTATGTGACATCATAATCATACAAACATTTTCAAGCGCTTGTGCCCCGAACGCCGCGTGGAGCTGATTGCATGCGGATTCCTTCCGCGAGTGTGCAGCGTATGCATTAGCTTCCAGGCTTCGAACGCCGCATGGATCCTCCTCCTCCATCTCCTCTATACACTCATAGTCTCTCTTTACTGCTCCAGTGTCCATTCGTAGAGTCTCACGTTTAATCGTCAGTCAAGTGACTTCGACCGGCTGTTTGTACTTCCAGAAATGGAGAGACGTCATTTCCAGAACAACGCGGTTCGCGGACGCGATATTCTCTCTTCCGCTTGAGGCCTGAATCTTATTTCGCACATCTTTCACCGGAACTTCTCCCACCAAAATGTATCTGGATTGGTTTCAAAAAATCTCTCCAAACCTCGCTTCCCAACAACCTTGAATGAAGGTAGCTTATCGCTAGGCTTGGAGGCGGTTGAAATACATCTACTTGAAAGTCTTCCAAGCTTCAGCACGGCGTCGACCAGGGCTTGGATGCACCCGGGTGGCTAACTTTCTGTACTACGTGCTCTTGACAAAGTGGCCTACGCTGTTGAGCAGAGACGCGCTCCTGGAGAGAATTCCCGAGCGATAGATACGATCTTGTACAATGAATCGTCATCCACAATGTGGCAGCGAAACTGGTGTTGAGGAGTCCGATGATCGCCTGTATCAAAGCGATATGATATTGTATGCGATGATATAATCGTAGATCAACGACGAAGTAAGAATCCATGAGATAGAAATACCTTCAAGGCTCATCTCAATGTAAACCCTCAGGCCTTGCCTCAGAATACGACAAAACGGCGCTAGCCCGAGAGTAGATCGCTGGGGAGATGATCTCTCAGATCTACAACGATGCTATTGGTTACGTAAACAATCTTGCGGAGACATCCAGAACTTACATCCGAGTCTGATCAAGAGTTCGAAAACGGGCGCGTAGGTTGGAGGAGATGGACCTGAAGGTAGATGTTAGAGTGCGGCCGGTACCGGTGAAAGTCTCTCCACCCGCGCGGCCTCCATGAGCTCCAGGCCAGTTTGTCTGCCACGAATCCAACCGTGCCCGACAAATCCTCTCGCGGCATACCAGCGCGCATTGCCTGCATCCAGCTGGTATGCTGTTTTTTATGGTCCGGACATGATGCAGAGACTTGAAGGTGGCATCGAGGTGACAGGAGGGCGACAGGACGGCGACGCAGAGGCAGCGTGAGGGCGACGCAGGGGCGACGCAGAGGCAACGTGAAGGCGACGCAGAGGCGGCGGGAAGGCGACGCAGATCACGTGCAAAGGCGACGCAGAGGC
>MU277230.1:213394-264681 GCA_022160305.1 Artomyces pyxidatus | reverse complement strand
CGCCTTAAGTCCATCTTGACTTCCACTTCCCGACCTGTTTTTATAGTCCGAACACAATGCAGACCCTTTGAGGCGGCCGGAGGCAAGCGTGAGGGGATCGCAGATCTCAAAAAAAGTACTTAGGGAAGCAGAGCCGACAGACCTGACTTTACAAGCGGCATGCCCCCGATATGTAAAAGTGCCTATTAGGAGGGACTTCGATGGACCCCCCTGACGATCCTCGAATGACCCACTCATCTGTGTGGGCACTACACTACGCCAATTCGCTTGACCGACTCGATCCATCCGGCAAAAAGAGAGGTTCAAAACGAGACAGGCGTTGCCGGGAATCGAACGAGGCTGGTTGGCCAGCGGCCTCCACTAACGTTGACATAAGACTGTGCAGTTGCAACTAGGTAGCTGATCCGGGCCGCGCGCCGAAACCCACTTGGGCCCGACGGGCGCACTTCAACGCACCGCCACTCCAAATTGGCGGTGTTTCGCCGTGTATGACCAGCCCTAAACAAACCGCATTCGGAGTCGATCGGTCGTATATAAGTACTCCACCCCCTTAAGCTTGGCATAGGTATCTCCTTTCCCAACCCCACGTCTCCTCTGCCTGCGGGGGCTGCCGCGTGCGCAGTAGTGCTGCCACCATCCACATTCCCAGTATAATGGGAGGCTAGTGCGCTTCACGCACTGGTCGCACGATCGGCAGGGAGATCAGACTGTATGATTCTCGCAGGTGCGTCCAAGGTGCCGGTGATCTTGAATCGAATCGCCTCGCACACCGCTGATCAATCATTTACTTCTCAGGACGCGCCTCTCGTAGTCCTAACATCACGTCGGGCGCGCTGCACATGCAGTCGGGTCGCCCGCCGCTCACAATGCCTCGTTGGCGCTGTCTTTCGGCCGTCCTGACCGTTCACGTTCATTCCGCGAGCGACCCCCAACGCACCGTGGACGGCGCCGCACATCAGGCCGTCCGCTTCCTCTCCGCGGGCGCTGTGCTAGCATCTATCAGCCCCGCGCGACGGAGAATTTGATGCCTGGAATGCATGGGGCGGGTCGGGCATTTGAAATTGACGGGTTGAGCGACGAGTAGGGCGTGACGTACATAGCATTGACGTCCGCGACATAGCGCAGGAATAAATTCTTTTTTCTCCCACTCGTAATTGAGTCCGCCCGCCGCGGCCCGGCGGCATTCGTACCGTCGGAATCCGACTGTGTGGTACTGGCTATATTGGCGCACCCAACTTCGCCGCCATTTGCTACAGCCACGTAGCGGTGCAACGCATCAATGGATCCCATGCTGGTAAGTGCTCGATGCTCTCAACCCTCAATTGTCATTGACTCCCAACTTCAAACAGTTCCTTGATTTGGAGGCTGCCACAGATGGCGGCGATGACAACAATGACCAGCCCGACGAACTAGACGCCGATTTCATCGACGACGCGGAATCATCCGGCGCTCTCCAATGTCGCAGTCTTTCCCTGTTCCCAAAGCTGGAAAAAGACCTCGATGAAGGCGACAGTGACGAAGACCTCGACAGCGACGAAGAATTAGCAGATGTGGTTCAACGGGCTCGCCGTCGCGCCCGCGATGCCAATCGAGTCGCTACCTCCCACGGCTCCGACCTCCGCCGGGCAATCTTGGACCTAACCCGCCGCCACCAGATGGACCGCGATACAACGCACCCCAACGAGGTGCTGGGGAAAGTCAGACCACCACCAGGACCGTCGCAAGCAAACTCTCGCGACAGCCGTCTTGCAACCCTCTCAGAGGCACGCGGGCCACTGCAATTCGACGACGCCGATGCAGTACTTTTCGCGATACGCGTCCCGGTGCGTTCAGAGCGATACCCGCCTTGACGCAGCTTTAGCTGACAGCAGCACATCAGGCAAGGCACGCAAAGGAAGTCTGCGAGACGTTGAATTATCGCATCGGGGTTGCCCCGTATTCTCAATCCCGACGGGTTATCTGGCCAGACATCCTGGCAGCGGAGCGCTATGACGCGGCAGCATCCTTCATTTACATCCGCGCGCAGTCCTGGCGAGCCGCGAGCCGCGTCATCGCGCGGACGCCCCACCTCTCGGCCCGTCGACAGGCTCCCCTCCTCGTCGATGAAAACTCAATTCCACCGCCCTTGGTGGCCTCAGAGCTGACTCAAGACTTCCACCGGGGGCGCGCTTGCAGAGTCACCTCTGGGCCGTCGCGTCGGGTGACCGAGTGTGGGTGGTCGTTGTCTGAGCATCTCCGTCGTGATTTGTACAAGTACTCACCCGAAGATGTTCAACTGGAGGATTGGACGTTGCTCCGGCCGCGCGACGGACCTCTTCCGTACAGCGCGTGGATCGAAATTGAGGCAGGAGTTGGTCCTTTCTGTATGGATGGGACCGGACGCACGTCGGTTCTAGAGGTCAAATTCGTACGCCAAAGGACGCCGCGCATCTAGGGATACGCCGGGGGCCTCCTCAAGCTTTGACGCGTTTGAGTTGAAGCAGAACTAGTGCCTTGTTCGCGCACTGGTGACGGCCGCGTCATCCCTCGCCATGACTGTTTCTTGTTTCTACAGCACTCTAGCGGCCTGACCAAGCCTGACTCTCACAAGTATGGCCTTGTTTGAACGACGAGTGAGGCTCGAATGGGCGCAGCCTTTTTTCGAAGTTTGAGTCGGACCTCGCTTGAGCGGTCTGATCTGTGCATCGCTTTCGTCCGTTTCCTTGCTCATGATCGCCGTGGAATTCAAAGATCAGTACGCAGTGGCCCTCTTTCACGATTGTGAAGCATCGTGACGCTGTCTAACGCTTTTCGGAGCATGGATCGTGTTCTGCTGTATTCTATAAGACCTTTCAAACCCGCCACTGTTCGAGCCCTTCCTCGAATACCTAGAATCAAGCACCTTCTCCCACGCTACAGCCACGCTTCAGAGCCTTCTTTCTGCTCATGACCCTGCCTCTGCTAATCTCTCTAGATCGATTTCAGCAGCGACGTAAGTCACGCAGGGATCTTGCGGGAGTGGTTGTCTGACTCCGACAAGAACGTCAGTCCGACGCGGAGAAAACTCCTAAAAGCTGTAGACCAGGTGTGCCCCATTCCGGCCATGGCATAACTATTCGGACCTGACACTTGTACTTGGTTTCGACAGGGAAACGAGACCCTGGAGCATCCATGTTGTCATCCACCGAAGCTGTAGGAACACCGTCGTAGTGACTCACAACTCAACGGTTTCTATGAGACGCCCGCCGAGAGAGAGATGGTTACAAAGCGATGTGTATAAGTCTATGAATGAAGGCTGAAGTCATGCGCATCCGCCGGTGAGTCTTGGTCCGCGAGGTGCCGGTACGGCGCTGTGCGGGCTGCTCGCTGCTCTGCCATGCTTTGCACAAGAAGCGCTGAGCTGGCCTTACTTTCCAGCCTCGTCGTTGAACGCCTGCGTGCCATTTTACTAGCGATGCCAGCGTCAAGTCCTGTACTTACAGACTCCCTGATCAGGTAGAGACGTCGACTCTCACCGCCTCGCGCCCCAATCTAGACGTACAAGCGCCATGTTTCTACACGCTGACCGAGCGCAAGTTCGTAACCGGAAGCGGCGATGGTAAGCTCATTGTCGGCACCGGGAACCGCCCGCGGCGATTGCGGCAGGCACCAGATTAAACGCAACGAAACGTGCGAAAACAAGGCAATAATGCATGCGTGCCTGGATCTTTCTGGACAACTTTGCTGAAGCAAGGCAAGGTTATGCGCGGAGTGATCTCGGGAGGACCGGGGTATTAGACCAGGGAGTGCACATTAATAGGACCTGCAGCTGACGCTGGATTGGTGAAGAGCTCAGTTGTGAGCTCAGTTGGCGTACGTATGAAGGAACAAGATGAACTCTGGAGCAGACCCAACTGTAGTGCGCTAAGCCGCACGTCTGCTTAGATAGCCCCCACGATTGCCTATCGCCCAGGTACAGCAACATCCTGACGGCGGGACTCGTGGTCGCCCTCCTCCTGAATCCGCCGCACGCGCTCCGTATCCTGCTTGTTCCTCTGCTTTGGCTTGCCCTCCGCCACAAGAGCGGCCGGCTCCGCCTCCAGCGCGTCGTCGCCCATCTCCAGGCCCGCGCCCGCGATCGCCACCTCGCCGCCCATGCAGATCGCATCGTCAAACTCGCGCGCATCTGTGCATGCGGACGCAAGCACATCGAGCGTCTGCACGACGGTCTCGCGCTGCAGAGAGGGGTGAGCTAGAAGCACGCGGAGCGTCGTTGTGGAAGACGCGTATGCGTTCATTGCCTGCGACGAGCATTCGGTGAGAGAGCGGGAAGACGGGCTATTTTACGCACTTGAAAGTCGTTGGCAGCAGCCTCGACGCTTATAAGGGTGCTTTGGAGGTTCTCAAGGGAGCTGAGGCGCTGACGGAGGAGGTCTTGCAGCTGCTTGCGCGAACTCATGTAACTTAAAGCGAGGTCTTTGTGCTACGGAGGCCTTCTCCGTGCACCTGGAGTCGTGATGATTAATCGAAGCGGATGGGGAGCAATGTAGCAAAACTTGAACGCGTACGATTCGATTTTGCTCGTGACGTTGTCCACTTGAGACTGCAATGCCCCGACGGCAGTCTTCAGTTCTAAGACGCCATGATCGACAGCGGTGATCTCTGAGGGCTGCGAAAAGTTGGGTTCCACGAATTTGATGACCTGAGGCTCCACAGATGAGTCTTGTGAGAAGCGCACTACTACAAGACGTACCTCTTTCTCCGACACGATAACTCGCTTGTCTCGCTCCAGGTACTTCAGAAGCACAGGAAGGTCAACCTTGGACAACACGGCGTCAGGAAGTGCAGAATCAGCAAACTCGGTGCGAAACGTATCGAAATCGTACAGGGTGGCCGCCAATGACGCTGCCCGAGTCCGCTGCTTCGCGAGGACTCGCTCAGCGGCTCGCTCGACCAGTCCCAGAACAACGTAGTCGCCCTTGATGCGTTTCCATCTCTCTGCATCGCCCTCATGCCCTCCCTCGTCTAATCCAACTATACTGAGCTGCTGCAGCGCCCACCAAAGCGGCTTGCCAACGACGTAAGACGCGATGCGGTACGGAAGCCGCTCCGGATCGTAGACGGACTGCGCGGCGGAGAGGAACTGGACCAATGGGATGAGTGCACGAGTGCTGGCCAGCTCGGCCTTCGCCAGTGGCATGGTGATCAGAAGAATGCCAACGCAGATGAGGCAAGACCCACAACGAGTGCCGAGGCAGAGTGGCTTGCCCGTGCCCTCATAGCGAAGAGACTCCGGAAGATTCTGGCCAGCGTGGAGAACGAGTTTGTTGGTAGTATGTGGTAGACTCGGCCCATTGTCGTTGGTGCTATTGGTGTGGGGGGTGGAATAGCAGTTCTGGTAAGTTATTCCTGCCTCTCCTGCTTTTCCTCCAGAACGGCTGGGTCGAGACTAAGTATGTGGCTGCCATCCCTTAGATACCATCTCCTCGAGCGTTGTCCGCCACCAAGAGACATCGGTACTTCCGAGTCTGCACGCCACTTACTCGCTTACACTCACTTCCGTGTCCTTCCTCAAATCCGTAAGCATGTAAGTTGGATATAAGTAACTTCTTGTATAAGTAAAGCGAGACCTACAACATACAAGTACATACACTGAATATTATTACCACGAGAAGGCGCAAATGCGCAGTCGCATATCTCGACTGGGCCAAAATTCCCCAAATCTCCTCTCCCCCACCCTGAGCTTGCTCGTGCTGTGTCAGAACCCTCGAGCACTGTTGCATGCTCGTCGCTTGGCATTGAAATGATGCCATGCCGGCAGAGGAGGGCTGAGCGCTGAGCCGTCGTGACTGCGACTAGCGGTCTTCATGCCTGTGCCGACCCACTTGCGCTTGTTGCTACGTCGGATTAATCGGCGAGTGTTGTGTGCGAGGATATCTCAGATGGTAAGTTTGGGGTGGGTAGTTTGACTCAGAGCTGAGAGTAAGTATGGGCGACCCGCCGACCAATGCGCGACGCGGACTGACACGGATTCTCGCGAAGTCGCGTGTTTGTATTTGTTTGTACCATGTTGACTTCGAACGCCACGCTGCGCCACACTTAACCTCCACCACGTCTCTCCATTGTCGTTGCCGTCCTGCCTCGCTCCTCCGAGACACTCTCGCTATCAGTAAACTTACCCCTATGCTCAACCGCCGCGATGCCAACGCCAACTCGCGCAAAGGTCTGGGATGTATGGGTCCTGGAGTAGAGCGAGAAGAAATTGACTCGGTACGTCCCGCTGACTCCTCGCCCAGCCTCGCCCCCGCTCCGCAATTCACTTTTTATATCAGATCCGACCTCTCTCATAGTGCAGTTGCACATAATATCATCTCCCATCCACTCTCTGAACGTTATTTAAAGGCCGCCGTTTTGCTCTCGCTGCCGTCGCCCTGCGCTGTTTCCCTCAATCCTTTCCATGTGCTCGCTCCCTGGACCCCCCCAAGTATGTGCTTCCTTGTAACACATACTGCGATCCACATGCTCATCATGCTCGTCACGACCTGGTCCGGTATGTGTCGCATGGTACATCTCGCAAGAACATTGGGTGAGTCACAACTTGCTCTGTCAGTGATGCTCACGCGATACCACCTGTGACGCGTGAAGGGATGGCGAGCAGAGGCTGTGTTTTGGGGTAGGAAGTATCAGCACGGAAGGGTACGTGTTGACTATTGCTGAGCAGACAGATAGCTGCGGAAACATCAAATACAACCATTCCAGAGCCCTGTATACGTATAGCAATGAAATTTTTGATTTTGGTCTCTTTCATAGTGATTGATATGGTGGTCAAACCGTTGCAAAATTATCGCAAATCTTTTGAAAGAGCTTTTTTTGAAACATATATACACGGATTTCTTGAAACATACCCAATTTCTTGATATAGACACAATTTCCTGATTGAAACACGTCAGCCACATGCGCGTCCTTCAAGTCGCCTTTCCCTTGAGAGCCCCGCCTCTATATAATCTCCTCCCCTTTCCCCTCGTCCTTCCCGTCCCTCGATGTATCCCGTCCTCTCTCCGCGCCCTCGTCACCGTCATGCTCCGCTGTCACATGTTCACCGGCCGCCTCCTTCTTGCGTCGACTCCGAGTATCCAACACCGACCCGCACCACCGCCGTGTCCGCCATTCGTCGCTGCTGTCCTTGCCGTTGTCACCAACAGCATCCTCATCCTCGTCGTTGACCCCGCCGCTGTCTTTTGTGCTGTAATTGAGGCACTTTTCACAGTGGTTGGCTGTATGTGCCCATGATGGGCGATGCGGACCGGTCGAGAGGGACACGAACGCGGTGCGTATTTGCTCGCTCATCACTCGTCCGTTGGACTGATTCGAAAGCCTCCGACCCTCCTTTCTCGATCATGGGATGAAGTCGACTGCGTCACCGTGTGCGTCGTGCGCCCGCCGCGCCCGCCTCCCGCGGTGTCCGCCTCTCGTGTCACATCCAACTTGTCGCGCCTCTCGGCTGCCCCCTGTCTCTCCTACGCGCTCCAGCTACACGACCTCCTGCGCCACCGTCACCCCACACTTGTCCAGACTTCGAACGCGTCTTGCGTTCAGCTACAAGCTTCAAGGTGATCAGGTGTGTAAGCGCGCATTGATCCCGCGTACGACCATGCATGGCTGACCTGCGGCAGCCTGCCATGTATCTTCTAGGCTCCGAGATGCACCATGGTGATATATCACAGCCTCTCCGGTCACGCCGTCTGATGCAGCCCGCCGCCGCCGCTCGCCCATCACGCGCGTTGCCTCAACTAACAGCGCTACAATCAGTGTAGCAGCCATCTTCGAAATGGTCTCCGAGAGCCCTTGCAAAGCATGATGGATATTATTGATAGCATGAAATTAATGCTGATGTATGTCTATAGTAGTGAAAGAATGAATAGAGCTGTTTGTTATCGCTGAAGACTAGTGTGTAGATGAAGAAGTGCCGGTCATATGGCAAATGTGTCTCTGACATAATTCGCGGAGAATCCGGGACAGGTGAATGGTCAGCAAGAGTTATTTTGAAGCAAGGGGGACAACAGTGGTCCAAAGAGCAGGCCGTGGATATCCAAATTATCCCGGGGGCCATGCACGGTGATGTCGACGCCAAGATGCTCCATGGCCAATCCACGGCAGGGCCTGTTGGCGGGTAGAGCATCAGTCCGCTCAGAGCGCAGGTCGCTAGCACGACCAAGCCGCACGGAAAGGAGAAAAAATGTTCCGCGCTCGCGAATGATTCGAATCCCCACCACCTCCGGAACTACAACCCCTAGCGCCTGCCCAGCCAGGGGCAGCGCTTCGTCTTCATGTCCTGCCCCACCCATGGAAGGTGCAGGATCGAGACTGGGCTCTTGCCTCTCGTCTTTCGCCACGCTGGAAGTATTTGTGCCAGCATCTTCACCTGCTTCGAGCAGGGACAATTTTGCACGCAAGGGTACATTTTCTACAGGCTCTGCAACTTCGTCGATATAGGCAGGAACCGTCTCCGCCTTTCGGCCACCCATTTCCATGTCGACATCGTCATCCTCCCGGTAGCTTCCCACGCAGGATTTCTGGCCCTTGAAGATCGGCGGGGGGTCGGTGCTCAAGTTGTCCAAGTCCTGCGGGGTTGTCTCAGAAACGTCGTCAGCCGCCGACTACGGCATCGAGACTGGGCAGACGTGATACCGCGAACATGACATGAGGGACGGGTATAGCGGACGCACAATGCACGTGGCAACGTCTCATCAATGAGCAGGGTGCACCAGAGGTTGGAGACTAAGTTCAATAAATGAGAGATGACCCAAGATGTAAGTACGTGCCTCCATCGTATCCCTCTCGACCCGCCACCCGTCACCCGTCATGCCCGCCTCTGACTATCACTGCAAAACATGGCACACGGACTATAGCGGAGGGACCGATGAGGACGACGACGGTGACGATGAGGACGACAATGTTGTTAACGACGGCGGCGGCGACGAATGGCAGACGCAATCATGGCGGCGCGTGTCGGCGCTGGAGACTCGGAGTCAACGCCAGGAAGGGAGCTGGATGAACGGGAATAACCGGTCGACGAACGCGCGGGCGGCTTCTGTTCACGCGAACTGTGCAAAGCCGAAACCCTTCGACTGGCCTGAAGGCAGCGACAGGAAGCAGAAAGCAAAAACGACAGTCGTCAGTGAGGCGGCCGGTGATTGTGTGACAGCGGAGCATGACGGCGACGAGGGCGCGAGGGTAGGACGGGGTACGGCGAGGGGCGGGAAGGACGAAGGGAATGGGAGGAGGTTACTTATATATTAGCGGCGGGGCTCTCAAGGGAAAGGCAACTTGAAGGACGCGCATGTGGCTGACGTGTTTCAATTAAGAAATTGTGTCTATATCAAGAAATTGGGTATGTTTCAAGAAATCCGTGTATATATGTTTCAAAAAAAGCTCTTTCAAAAGATTTGCGATAATTTTGCAACGGTTTGACCACCATACGGTGTGATGTCTCCTGACGCTAGAGGGGGAGCGGGCTCTGCCGTGTTCTTCACGGAATTGCATCCCTGCTAGCCAGCTCTAATCTTGCCCTAAACGAGGCGGTGGCTGTGAGATCCCTATTCGGGAGTTGCGGGCTCTAATTCTCTTCTAATCGCTGTCTTGTCGCCTTACATGTGAAACCTGGCCTGCCGCTACTGTTATGTTAGGACGATAAATACCCAGCCTGAGTACTATGCTTTCCTCACTTCCTACTACGTTTATACTAGAGCCGCTGTACTGCCGCTCAAGCGGCCGCCCACAATCTCAGTGCTCCCGAGTCCCGAGAGCCTGAGCACATAGTAATATTCACATTTGTAGTGCATCAACATGGGGCGGTGCAAGAAGAAACATGAAAATGAATAAAGCGCCATGGGGATCGCAAGGGGTCACTGCGGTGGGCGGCCTCGGGGGCGTGAAGAGCAGGAGCTGCGGGCGCGTGGTGAGGAGAGCACATTACACGCGCCGGAGAGGCTGAAGAGGAAGATGACGACGAACGTCGCGGCGCTCGGCGCGCTGCCCGTGCGGAACGTGACCCAGCGCACGATGCGGAGCGGCAGCACGAGCACGGAGTGCACCGCGGGGTACCTGTCCGGAGGCGCTCGTCTGTCAGCGGGGGGCAGGTGGAGGGAGGAGGGGAGACGCACGCGAGCATGCCGAGGGCGCGCGGCGAGCCTGGGTTCGTCGAGAGCCGGTGCACGCGGAAGCGCCATCTCGTGTGCGGGTCGACGGAGAGGAAGTCTGCGTCCAGAAGTACAGCGGGACGTACATGAGGACGGACGAGAAGAGCGCGGTCCAGAGCCACAGGTACTTGCCGGCGATGCGCTCGCTGTGGTAGCGCTCGCCCACCCAGCACCAGTAATCTTTCCCGTCAGTATCGGAAACACGTGGAGTACGGGGGAGAGTAGAGGGCGCACGGGTGTCGGCGTGTCGTGGACGTCCTCGCCGCGGCGGTGCACGCCGGCGCTGATGCCGACGAAGAGGGCCACGAAGGTCCAGATGAGCGCGACGACGCCGTACGCGGTGGGGCGGTAGTGGACGCCGACGCGCCAGAAGACGCTCACGAAGGTGTGCACGGTGATTGCCTGAACGGGCGTGAGCGCCTGCGCGGGCACGGGGCGCAGAAAACTTACCGTGGTTGTCATCGCTACGCCGGCCTCACCGAACTGCTGTATGACGCCTGTAGCCCGTCGTCAGTCGGTGCATGGAGGAAGGGGGGCGCCGCGCGCACCTTGCGTCGTGCAGAACGAGCCGTCGTAGACTTTACCTTCGCGGGCCCATTTGACGTAGAGGACTGCGCCCAGGGCTTGGACGAGGCCCATGCAGAACAAGAATAGTTGCGATCGAGGGTCAGAAGAGCCCTGGGGTGAACGCAGGGACGACGCACCATGTAGATGTCCGTGGGCTCCTTCAGCAGCCGCCAGTTCCCGCCGGGAGAGCGCTGGTTGTATCTAACGACATTTATCTGCGAGCACGTTGTCAGCACACGATCAAGCACTCCACGTTGGAGAGCACGCATGACGAGGAAGAGGAGTAGCACCGCTGCGACCGAGATGAAGGTGTAGTCGCAGCTGTGATATAAGTCGCTGTTATCACTCACTGCTGGCTAGATGCTGTTTGTTGCCCAACACTCCGAAAGATTTCGAAGGTCGAGATTCGATTGCCATCTGCTCACGTCGGAATCTGAGTCTTTACACAGAGATGAAGAGTAAATGGGACGCACCATTAATATGTGAGCAGTGGCCTGCAATTTTGCCAGCTCAAGCCCTGACACTCGCCGCCATCCACCCCTTAATCCCCCATTCACAAGTGCGGCTTGATCAGGCGGACGATGGCGATACAGTCGCGCAGCGGGTCGACAACGAAAGCGGCCGAACCGGGGTCGAGTGGAAGAGGCGAAGTGAGCCGCGCTCGACTTGTTGTGTGGGATCACACAAGCCCTACCTAGGCCTAACCCTACATTATCTTCCTTGACTTGGTCGTTTTGCATTGCTGGTCGTCCCATTCCGCCGATGCACGACCGCTCGAGCTGCTCAGAGCACCCGGACTCGCTATGGTGAGTACTCCTGCGTGATATCCCATTCTGGTGCTAAATCCTACTTCCCATAAGTCGAGAAGTGTGCCGAGTGATGATGGACCGGACGAACGATTCGACTCGCTCGTGCTGCGCTGCGGCGTGCCAGTGGGATTTACTGGGACTTGGGAAGTCTTAGCATCCCCCTCTGATTGGACACGGGAATGAAGGCCATTGGTGCGTCGTTATACGCCGCGGTCTTTCCACATATCATTGACTACATTCTCGTCTTGTCAGCACATCCGATTCGTCAACGCAACGTGACTACGAGGACTGCCACGCAACGCGGCTGCGAGCATCGGATGCAACGCATCTACGAGGACCGCGCACTATGACTTGGCCCTGCATTTCGCCATCTACCTACAACACCTGTTGTCCTCGATCGGCGACGGCGCATGTCGGCTTCGTCTTGAAGACGGTCCTATCGACTAATTCAATTTGAAACCAGACTTCTGAGCTGGATGAGGGCGCCGACCTGGCACACTGGTGACCGGTGACCACACCCTCCTTCTTTGTACCTCCTTTTTAGGTTTGTTCGAAAGCGAAATGTCCGAAAGGCGTTCAATGGGGATACGGAAAGCCGCCCACTGAGTTATGCCTCACCCGAAGGTGCTTGCGGCGGGCTCGCAGGTGGGCGGATCGGAAGTTTCTCCAGATGGACCTCTTACAAGTCACAGACGGCGCGTGAGTCGGGCGTAGGTCAGGATCTTGGTCATTTCCGTAAACATGGGATCGGACATGAGTCGATTATAGAGGTCAAAGCCGCATGCCAAAGGCTACAGCGCATCTAGGGATAGGCCGGGGGCCTACTCACCCTCTGTTTTAATTCTCGCACAACATCGTTTGCCACCTCGAGCCTCCACCCAATTTTTGCCACTGACACACCCTCCGTCCCAATAAAATTACCCCTACCTAACACGCATTTTTACACTGTGCATCTAGTACCCGAGTCTCCGCTATAGGCAAATAGCGATGCACAGTGGATCCTGCCCTCCCGTGGCTCGACCTTGCTACTACACGTCCAAACTATGCCTCGCACTGAAATTCCCACTGAAATTCCTACCCAACCATTCAGCCTACAGCGGAAGAGTAGGGGCTAAGACAGACAAGGCTGGAGTGACAAACTGAGAAGGGCGGATCAAGCTGTGTGCAGGCCGATGCCCGCTGGTCTCTGGAGGCAAAGTAGACAGCCTTGACCCTTCGTGAGCTCAGGATCGTCCGTCTCAGCTTTTTCCACTCAGGCACGCTGCGCTGCCACCAATCTTCTGTCGCCAGCGACGATACATAAGCGCCAGAGTAAAACTACTAGTAGCTGACAAGCTCTACGCCCTCCAGCCAAGCAATCATAAGCCCTTCACACACGACCCTTCCTGCTACCACCCTTTCCCAAGTGCTTCAAGCAAGAATCCTCCCGTCAATCTGAGTCCACCTTCCACTTCCACAATGTGACCCCCTCCAATCGGAGCTGAACTGCTGAGCCAGCTGCTTACAGTCTTGGCATCGTTCGGCCCAGTCTGAAAGCCTGGGCAAGGATAGGTCGGGCACGAACCAGAATCTGAGGAGCAAATGTGCCGTGGAGATAAGCAAACACAAGGACACCCATGCTGATGGGACTGTCAGGCGGGCATAAAACCCCAGATTGAGAGACAAGGTATCCACAGAGAATACAACGCTGGTTTTGGCAATGGCACAGATGCCGGCAATTCTTCCGTAGCTAGTGGGGAAGCTGGCAAAGTCCTCCAGCATGCGGACATACTGTCCTATGGCCAACTTTTGGACGGGCGAGCACAACACCGTCCAAGACGCGGCAGAGTGGGTTGACTTCTTCACACTATGCTTGGATACGTGGATGCTGACCACTTCCCGAGCTATGACTGACTGAGGCAGAGTGCCCAGGCGATAAAGTGGTGTTGGACATCGGGCGGAAAAATGATTGGGCGGGGTCAAAGCGATGGCACGTGGGAATTGCACCGCAGGAGGGTAAGCGATCTTGGTTGAGTGCATTGGTGAGGCGCAAGTGTGAAGACTGGGGCATCAACTCAGTGAAGACTCGAGCAGGGGGTGGCTTGAACTTTTCTGTACCTTCAAACGCCAAAACGGAAGTTCCTGTCAGCTTGCTTTGCGTTGTAGGAACCTTCACAAACGTCGCAGTCGCTCCACTCGCTCGATTGTGCCGACCAGGCTTGAGGGTTGTGACAGAAGCGCGTTCGTGCTCGGATTGGACGACGAGAGTGTGTAGAAGCGCTTTTTGCAGTAGGTCGTAGAAGAAGGGAGGCCAAGGGGTTGAATGGGATGTATTTTAAAGGAGAGGGCCTGGTCAGAAGGACAGACGTCGGGAGGTGCGGCCTGGTGCCATCAGAATTGGGGCCGGAATTAGATTCCTCTTCCCATCGCTGCGCCAACTTAGTTGGATTAGGCAACCGGGTGCTCTCAGGCCATCTCGTTCTCGGGATGATCTGCAACTTGCGCCTCAATGCGATGTAAATGCCTTCCAATTATGGAGGGTATTATTGGACAAAAGAAGTGCAATTTCAACTTGAAGGTGCAGCGGGAGCTGGCTGGGGGCGCAGACTTGGAGAATCCGGAGGTTCCAGCTTCCGAGTCTCCCGTCACTTCCAGAGCTTGTTACATCTGGACTGATCCCCATCTACTTACCGGTTGCCTTCCCGCTCCTACCCTGCGTCATTGAATGACGCAGATGCCAAGTGCATTTTCCGACTTCTCCGTCTCCTTTCAGCACTGGCTTCTTGCACCTGCAGCAAGGGAAGTTCGCTTAGGTGAGATGGGAACCCCACTCTGGTCTGAATTCAACAAGGATATCAAGAGCAGTGTGCTGGTGGGCAGTGGGAAATTCAGCTTAACCTCTTCACTGCCCAGGGTAGTCTAGCCTCAGGATCTATATGCTTGTCACCACTGGAATGTACAAGCCCATTTCCACCTCCACTTCCTCAACCCTAAGAATCTACAAACTCATCATCACTCTCCTCTAGCACCTTCTTCTTCCTCGCAATCCTTGGAGGATGGGAAGTGTCCACTTGCCCCTCAGTGATGTCCATGATGATCTTCCAGCAAGATTTACTGACTGTAGAATTGAGTCTAAGATCAATGTGTTGTTTGCGAAGATGTGCTCGCATATAAAGGATAGCATCTGCAAGTTGCAGGTTGGTGAACTTCTTCATGCCCTGCATCAGGACCAGTAGAACCCCTGAAAAGTAAGTACAGTCTGAAAGCTCCAAGATTAAATATTGTTCTTACCCAAGAAAATGAACTCTACAGGAGAGAGTTTGAATGGGAAACTCTTGAATGCATGTTTAAGATTGTGATCTTGAGCTAAGCTGAGCAATGTTGTCAAAGCTAGCTCAATCTGCTTCTTGAAGGCCGGAGTTGGTTTTACGCCGTCTTCAAGCCACTTTTTTATGTTTTTGGCTGTCACTGTAGGTTGCTCTTGCTTTTTGTCGACGGAGTAAGCCATGGCCACTAGATTCAGAAATCCTTGACTGCGTTTGGTCGTAATGTCCAGGGAGTCTCCAAGACCACCTGGTGACGCTACATGGGTTGACTCCAGGCGGTGTATGAATCTGCTCTTGGAGGTGGAGATCGCTCGCAATTTCTCTGTAGTACGCATGTTTAGGGGGGATGCAGGAAAGGGGGGAGTAGGAGACTAATCACCAGCGGTCGATAAAGGTACGCCCATTTGAACGCGAATGAAAAGTTGACGTTCTAGATTGTCCGGGATTTGTGGGTATTGAACTTTTGAAGAGTTAGTGCAAACTAGATCTTGAATAGTAGCAGACTTGCCGCAAACTAGACCTCGGCTGAGGAGCTCCTTTCGTCGGGTCTCTGACAACACCCGTCTTGTAGCTGACGTGAGGTTTTTGAACCACCACTGTGACCCGTCGTCGTCGCGAGCTGTGGAAAGCATCCTTGAGTTTGTGAAGAAAGTCTAATGTCAACCCTACTTGCATGGTATCTGTAATGACGCACACAATCAATGAAGGACGTGACCGACTAATCTCAATGAAAGCGACTCACAATACCATCGAGGTATTCTTGTATGGCGGTCAAACACTGCTTGCCATCAAGACATACGAGCTCCTCATATCCCTCCTGGTTGACTTTGACTACGAATAGGAGCGGTGGAATGTAGAGATTTTTCAGAAGACTGTTGATTAACAATCCTTTTCTGTCCAGCGCCTATACCAATCCTAAATCAAAGCTTGAATAGGACCCACTACTCGTTGATGTTGAGATGCAGGACTTACCGCGTTGATAGTCTGGTTGCAAGTCAACGACATTTTGGTGGACCAGTTCTAAACGCGCCGTCAAAGAATGAAGGGCAGTGACGTTTCTCTGGGAAGTGGCTCACCGTGAAGCTCCTGGACCGTTCTCACCATTGTTGTGGGTGTTGGTAAAGCTTCTCTTATAGAGAAGAGTTCTTCTGGCCCAAGACCAACTTCCAGAGTTTGTTTCAGTTGGTCTTTTGAGGTGGTTTGCTGAACAAGAGTAATTGATCCTGGGTCATCCGGTGGAGGATTATCCAGCATGTTGGACGCAGGAGGGTGGTGTGTATGGAAAAAGAGGGATTGCAACCAGAGGGCAGAATGGTGTGGAGGCGTGGGAGATTCCAAGCCGATTGTTGGCCCCCCAGCAGATCTAAGTCCCCCAAGATCGAACGCCTACGTCTTGGGTGACAGAGGAAGCGAGTCATGGTTGGCGACTGGGAAGGAGACTGCCCGGTTCTGTAATTTGCACCAGTGCATGAAAGACCCACGCGAGGCACGCTTCACAAGTTAGATCGTCTCTAAATCTATCAGCAGACAGGTCGGCGGCTTGCCAACCTTGCAGATGTTTGTGGGCCAGAGTCTACCTGGTGATAGCTGGACACCGATTCTGGCCAGATGTAAGTAAATCAAGACAAGGTGACTGCCTTTCTGACCAAGAATCATCTCGAGGGATTTTGAGTTACTTCGATGGGTCCCACTGATGCTCCAGATGATCTCCAAATGCCTTGGCAGAGCACCGGGTTATGTAATCATGCAAAGTCCATGGACCCTCCCAGTTTGAAGTGGTGCGTCGATGATCTGTGTCGACTTGCGCCGTGGGAGTGAAGCTAGTGAAGACCGTATAGGGTGACTTCTCCCTCGGATTTACTCCGAAGCCGAGTTGAACGGGCCCCTAACAACGGTCAGTTGGTTCCTGTCATTCTTCGATTTTGTCACTACCTGCGGGTGCCGATATCGGAGCATTGCGCCACCCTCACATCGTTGCTTCTCTCCGACCATGCTCTGGCTGTCCAGCGTCTTCGATGGTCTGACAGACGGACACCTTGCGATCCCGCGAACATTGACTGTGTCTACTTTGCAGGGCTGATATCGAGTATTCTCGTCCAGGCTTAGATGTGGTGCTGTGCTCACAATGAGTCATTACTATTGTGCACGCAGTTTTTTGAAACATTGTATGTCAAAGCGGCCGGATCTACGGAATCATCGTCATGGTCATCCTGTCCACTTTCTGCAACATCACTGCCTCTCGCGCAGCAAGCACACTGTTGGCAAGATCTGTCCACGACCTACTTGCAATATACGAAAGTGCGGCTATATATGTCCCACCTGAGTTTCTACTCACCGATTGATCTTTGAGTCGCTTTTCCCAGTCTTCCCACGCTGTTGACCTAAATGCAACGGGATGATCCTATCAGATGGATTGTAGGCGTAGCCAGTGTCCGTCCAGTGTCTGCACATTGATGTACTAGTATTCTACAGAAATGATGTCTGAGATCTGACTGAGACCGGCACGCGGCGATGCAAAATAAACGACTGCAGCAGGAATCGAACCTAAGCACACTCGGCGACAAGCGACAGCACGAAGCCGCTGCGTCACCATGCTGTTGAAGTGACATGGGGGCACACACCTACATTCGCTCGCTCTCACCCAGCCCAGCCCGCGCGCCCGCGCAACTCATCCTCGTCGCATGGATGGATCTGGTCGCACAGATGGATCCGGTGGGTGAGATGCATCGGAGTTGAAGTAGTGACTGGTGTGCAAGCCTCAACAAAAACGGCGGACCCTCGCGTAGTCTCTCCGAGGTACAACCAGGATCCATCCCAGTGAAGTCCCATTCATATGCTCCTCGCCTGCTATGCTACGCTACACCGTCACTAAGCTAGATGTACATGCGCTACAATGAAAATGAAATACATACTCTTTGCATATTGATCTAAAATCGCCCTCCGGCCAATACCCTGAGCCACCCCGAAAGAAATCACATACTGTACTTCGACGCAGGGCGTAGGGACGCTGTAGTGCAGGTCTCGCGGGATGTACCGGTGTGCATCCGCAGTCTCTGGGAGTTCTAATGCTGCGCTGACGTGTTCAAACTCATCCATAGATAGATGCTTTGTTCCTTCTGTTGTCTTTCACAGTGGGAAATACACAATGTTTCGCCGTCACGGCGCCATGTACTAGTCCCCGCTGCACACCCACACAATGCTCTTGCGTACCGGCCACCCTTCGAACTCTACCCCTTCGATTCAACCCTCTGTTGCTACGTCCAATGCAGCGTGACTCGCAGAGGAAGCGGCTTGTACGTGATCTCCCCAAGTCTCGCAGATCCCACATTACCGAGCCCTGCACTCTGTGTGCTGGTTGAGGCGACAGAGACTGGTTTGTCCGCCACGGCGCACCTCCACGAGCGCCATCGCTTGAAACAGGCTGGACGCCTGAAGTGCGCAGGCTTGTGAGTCGATGGACTCGCTAGTGATCGAGATCTGTTATGGACCCGACGATGCGCCGCGTCACACGGGGATCGTCATCACTCAGGTGGGCGAGGCACAATTCATCGTAGGCATGGCACGCTCGAGTGCGGCGTTTGCCAGTCTCTCAAGATGCCGATAAGTGGTTCTGTTCACATCTCTGAGTGCTGTTCTGACAACGGGTTTGCAATAGCTTGACGAGCCGTGCCTAGGCGAATGATCGCTCCATCGAGATCCGATCGTGCGCGGGACGGCATGCATCGATTCCGTGATCCACGCGGACTAACTAGCCGCCGCCACTATTCTGTCGCTACAACCGCTTCGACAAGCTCGCCGTCTTTGGTGACAACGAACCGCGATGGAGAAGCTCGATGATCAGTGCATGCGCCCCCCGGGCGGGCCCTGGCGAAACTCCCCGGCGAAGCAAACAAGTGAGTTTTCATTGTACGATGAGACGTTGTTCACGGCTGATCATCTAGCTACACGTTGAAGACGCCACAAAGGGTGGCTAGGAGGGTATGGGCTCAACGGAGGCGCTCCGCGCCAACTCCGCCATCTTCCACTACGCTTGGTGAGTTTACATGGAGCATGTTATAAGTATCATGTATACTAATGGGCACTGTTTCTATTATGGGGAAGGATGGATCCATCTCTGCAGGACATGGCAGGGAGCTGTATTTGGCGGGACATAGAGACTGTAACTCGCTGTTCTTCCACATCAGAACGGCCGAGCTGGACTGACATTGGAAACGATGCACGCCTAGTGTGCCGGAGTTCGATCCCCATTAGCGCCGTGCATTTTAAACGCCCGGGATGGATCCGCGCGCCGGATGGATCTGGGCACCGCATGGTACGAGCATGGCAGGCAGCACCAGAGCCCACGGGTCAAGACATCAGGTGAGCATCGAGTCCGATCCATCCGAGCGCTGATGGGACATCAGTAGGATCCATCAAAGCTACGTAACACCCAAGAAACAGTTTGTCTCTGGTGCCCCTTGTCTTCGAATGTATCTGAGTCGAAAATCATCCCGCCTCCCCTGTGACAATACACTAGCTTGATAACCCCTTCTGCGACTATATTGGCACACCAGACCTTCTAGGATGAACTATCAAAAGACTGCACCGCTGTTTCAGAAATGTAAAAACACACTTCGTGTGTTGCCTGAGAAACTGTAGATGCAGTGAAGACGGAATTGTTCCATCGCACCTACATCACTGGCTTTAAATACGGCCCGGGTCAGAAGCAACAATCTCAGCCGGTCCGTTGTCATACATTCCTGACAACAATGTCCACTACACTACTCATACAATGGCAGACGATGGACCAAGGAAAGGAGGAATGCTCTAAAGCCCTTGATGTTCTCTTCAGGCAGATTAACAGTGTCATAGCCTCTAAGCCTGGCGAACATCGCAGCCAAGACCCATACTCCACAGTCATGACTGTTATGTTGAAGGGCCTCAATCTGGCCAAAAATATAAGACCAGAACATGGAGGACAAGAAGAACTCACATGAGCGTGCCAAGCTTCCCACCGGGACATATCCAAGTCCATTGGATGATTGTGTAATTTAGCCACTTCGGACAGTGACAGCACAAATCGAAGGACAAGCTGAAGTAAACCATCTTGAGAATGGATGAAGGCAAGCCAAAACAAAAACTGCACCTCGCAAATGTCTTCCCATGGAGCAAGACCGGGTGCTCCAAAACTGTCAAAATACAGGATGGACCGCTTGTCCAGCCTTACTGTACAAAGCAACCAATGATCTTCGTGGTGAATTGGAATTAACCAGGTCCGTCTTTGCCAAAACTCTGTCCGCTTGACTCTCCTCCAGTAATCGCTCTCCACAGTGTTGTGTTTGATAAGATTGAAATCATAGCTATTGAAAATTGCACAATCTTCGCGGGAAGGCCTATCACAAACTTCATAGAGCAGCAAGGCGCAGCTATTCAAGACTTCGGAGTTGATCCATTGGGTATTAGAGTGCAGACGCTTGATGTCGTCCTTTTTCAAAGAAATTAGCCTGGGCAGATATGCTGTTGAATCCTTCTTCCGGATGCGAGGTCTGAGGTCCACTACTGATGGGGATGACAGGATAAAATCTCGATGTAGATCATCCACGAGACAAAAGGGAGGAGTTGCTGTGTGGAATGCCAGAGGAACACAACCAGATCTTAAGCCAAGAGCATCATTTCCAAGTGGCTGCAGGTCTGCACTGGACTCTGATGGGACATCCACCTCTTCAACCTCTTGCTCCAGTAGATCGGCTTGCACCAGCTGATCAGCGTCAAGGAAAGGACGTTGATCTTCTTCATCGCCTTCATCTTCCTGGTCGAAACCAAGCAGTGGAATCTCTGTTGGTGTATGGGGGAAGCTTGTGATGGTATTGCCGTGGATCATTTGTGAGAAGTGTGATGCCTGAGAGATTTTTTCCAAGAAAGTTAAAGATGGCATTGATGAGGAAGACCACTTCTGTGCCAGCAGAAGATGAGAATCTCGGTATCGCAGCAGATGAGCTTGATATGCAGCATCTGAAATAAAAGTGGTCAGAGTCAATACCATCAACCAGCTCTTGGGACATTCTCACTTGAGGGATCAGAGGCTGCAACTTCAATCCCAGCCAACTCCCTGCCAAACCATCTGAATAAGTTACTGGCTTCTCTAGTCAACCTTGTTGTCTCCTCCTTTGTCCTGTCAATCTTCAGCATAGCGCGGATACCCTTTCGGATGTTCTTGTCCTCTAGCCACCTAGGGCAAGAGTCGACAATAGGAGTTATCCAAAGCTCTTCCAGAAGGTAGGAATCTTCCCTCAGAACTTCGAGCTGAGTAGAGAGAGGCCTTGGGATAGGTATCCCACATGAGTCGCCAGCCATATCTTTAAGGACTTGGCAATATTTATTGAACTTCCTGATGGAGGACAGGAGAGCCGGCTTGCGTTTTGAGATGGCTTTTCTTGTTTGTTGGTGCAGTCGGGTGCCTGGATAAGCACTGTTCAGAATATTGTTGATGTATCAAGAACAAACTGACCTAATGGCTGTGCAAGGCCTCCTACAGCTTGATCCAGTCTGTCCCATTCCAAGAAACTAGCCACTGCACGCTTCTGAATGTTTATCTTCAGGTCTCTAGCAGCTAGTAGTGTGTGTATAAAGTCCAAGCTAACACCAGCGAGTGGAGGAAACCGCCCTGGAACATTCAGAGATTTGTACATCTGTTCCACGCTTTCCACCATCTTACACCTGTTGTGTTCGGCTTGTGTCAAGGCAGTTTTGGTCTCTGGTGTGTCCAAGGAAGGTGAACTAGAAAGTGCCGCTTTGACAACAGCAAGGGCCTCGTCAACACGATCTAGATCAGCTTGAAGACAGAGAACTGTGTCCAGTTCTCTCTTCAACCTTGTTGGGGCATCTAACACTGAGTCAGATACACATTATTTTGTTAAATGAGTTACTGGGATACTTACGAGCTCTGATGCTCAGCTGAGCAAGCCTCTGAGACGACCATTCCGATCTCAGTGTTTCCTCGGTTTCGCCAATTTCCGCCAAAGTCTTGCTTGCTTCCGCTGCTTGGTGCTCAACCCCATTCTTGACTCGATTTGAGATCCAGCTCCCCAGATGGTCTCGCAGTTCTAGATGGACTGCTTTTAGCTGATGATCTATGAGCCATAGTCGCTTGCCTCTCTGGAATGTTGTAGTAAGCAACTATATGCTAGAAGAAGTAGCATCCTCACCGTAGCAGACCTCTCCAAAGGAATCAACTTTCGCAGTCTGGACCATAGTCGTTCTACTCCTTCACCATCCGTCAGCCCTAGACCAGTCTTGAGACGGGGATTGTAAACCAATTGACAAGACCATTGATGACCATATGCGTGCATGGCAGAGGTAGCAAACGTGAGGCGATCCGCGATTGCATCGGGAAGGATTTCATACTGCAGGACATGTTCAAGATGCATTCAAACTCCTTCCTAAGCTATGACTTACCTTATTCAAAGAACTGTCAACAACGCAACCAATGTCGTAAAGCACAACAACCGTCGCGTTGGATGGGAGCAGGGAGAACAATTTCTTTATCAGTGAAAACGCGTATTTCTGCTGCTCTCCCGGTGTATCCAAGTTGGCAACAAATAGGGGGATGTCGTGCCGGCAGTTGATTGAGCACAGCCCAGTGTCATCAAAAATATCACTATTTGCTTTTGCCTTGTTCCCATCCGCAGCCTGGTAGGATTTTTCACATTCGTCAATAGCCTCTTGGGGGACCGCAATGTTCCGTTTGGGAGAAGGACGAGGACGAAGGCGAAGGATGTCCTCTCCAACCGCATCCACTTCTTCTTTAGGAATTATGTATTCTGGATCGAAGAAGTCCCCAAAACCATTGTCGCCAACGCTTTTGCGATGTCGATGGTGGAAATTTGCATCCACTGCAACATGGACGTCACCTCCTCTGAATGATATGAGATTCATCTCCCTTGATTAATGGTCACAGGTGCAAACTGACCTGTCAAAGCTTACGCCGTATGTTTTTCCTGCGAAGCATGCTGGACATCGCCTTTGCAAAATTTTGTGAGCCTCAACTCCTGCAGTGAGGTCTGTGATGGATCCGTCTTCAGAAGGAACGTCCACCTTCCGAGAATCATCGATTTGACGTATAGCTTTGTCCACAGACGCCTGGATAGATCTTTCTATCCGTATGCATATTTGGTCGTACCATTGAATTGCATTGGACAACCCTCGTCTAAACGGATCTTCTATGGGGATTCCCTGATGTTATGAACCAAGTCAACGACTTTGTATGCGACAATCAGGCCTGCCATACGCACAGCTTGATTAACAACAGGGTAACCTCTTTTGGTGTACACGCTGCGCAGTGCAGCTGAAAATGCAGTCACTGCATCCCCGGATCGTTCGAAGAGAGCAAAATAGAAGTCAAGAAGAGGCACGGATACAGCTGTGCCAGGGTCGGAAGGAGAGGTAGGAAAAAATCCATTCCTAACCAGTTCCTGAGTGATGTGGTGTGTGTGACAGGCCTTGACTTCCATGGTCAAAAAACCTAGTACAATAGCCCATATTAATTGTGCAATCTTTGAAAACACTGTGGAAACTTACTGTCCCAATTCAAGCATGTGATGTGATGTATACGAGAGGAACATCCTTCCTGGCAACTTGAGATCCACTCTTGCACTTTGCTAGGCACAGGATGGCCCACGGAAGAATTGACATACTCCAGAAGTGGTAGGACCAAGGAAGACAAAACATTGACCCAAGCAAGATTGAGGCGCTTGGTGTCCTCTTTCCTGCTTCGCCTTGCAGAAGAACTGGCAGACAAATTGACTGAGGCAGAGTTTTCACCAATGGCTGGCAAGCTGGTAGACAGATCATCCACGCCACAAGGGGACTGTTGAATATCCATGGAAGAAGGAGGAATATCTTCCCACTCGCTGCGATCATCCGCGTCCATGTCCACGTCCACTTCCATGACCTCACTCGTCTCCCCCTCTTCTCCTGCTCCCTGATCGCTGGCACGTTGCTGCTTAAGGTGTTGAATTTCCAGCTTCAGCTTTTGTATCCGCTCCTGGCAATAGGGTACCTGGACAAATTTGCGAGTTTTTCCGATCCGATCGTTCTGCCTTCTGAGGGGTGTGGTGAAATGGATACCCAATGGGCCATGCACAGGCAGAGCACTGCGTCTTGCTGGTCTCTTGGGAGTAGACAGGTGCGCTCTTGAAGAAGATTCCATGCTACGATTTTGTGATGAGGGAGGGGTAAGGAGGAGCCTTGTGCAATAAGTGGATCGTGGGAACCTGCAATCTGGAATAAAAAAATTTTAAAGGCTTGACTATTGTCACGTGTCAAGGTAAGCTGTTCTGGGATGATCTCATTATATGCATTGCTGTGTATAGGTCTATATGGACAGATTAGTGGGCTACATCAAGACCTTTGATTGACTTGATTGTCACATAGGGTCGTATCAAGATCGCAGAATATCAAGGTCTGTGGACCATCTGGGTACTGTCAGAAATCCACATGCTACTCGAGATGATTGTTCTTGAATGGTGCTGAAGGAATTTACCAGAGACAGTAAATACAAATCAGACTGTATTCCTGAGCACTTTTCTCACAGTTTACTTCCAGTATGCTGTTCTTGCAGCTTTCTCGCAAGACAGAGTCCATGTGGATCATTTCAAGGCCATACACAAAAAAGGTTGGTGCCAGTACTTGAATATTTTAAAGTCCGAACATCCCAATGAGGGGGATGATCTGCTGTGGCCAGGCATCGCTGCGTCATGGCAGGGACTTAGGTCGTTATTCTAGACCTGTATTATTTCATTGCGGCGATACTGGGCACCCAACGAGTGCCCCATTGTATCATCTGCATCCAGAGCGCATGAATTCAAGAGTGTGAATCTCACTTCCCAGAATTCCGTAGGATCTCTCTATCATTTAATTGTGTGCTGCAATGCATGTTGCTGCGGCTTCGCATCCCACTGCCTTTGCTCCACATGCGGCCTTGATCAGAAATGAGGATATCAAAGAGTCAGTGTCTGAACCATATATCATTTCTTTGAGTCTGTCAGCATGTCTTGCCTATGTCCCTGCCCCCGCAATGATCTCCCGATGATGTTGATTGCCTATCCATTGACCAAGATGACTTGTCATGCCCGGATGCTTCGAAGAACATATCTACCATTTATCTGAATCATTTTCGCTACCTTTGCAAAGGCTTGCAATGACAAGTCACACGCGTCTTCGATGGTCTCCCGAATATACTCATCCCGAGCCACTTATCAGAGCTACAGCCACAGCCTTCCCGTTCTCCAAGTTTGCTCCACATATTTGCTTCTGAAGGCCCGGGGGAAGCTCTTGTGCTTGCCGCGGGGCTCCCGAGTCCGCTGGTGGCGGTTCTTCCTTTGCTACTTTTCTCGCAACTCAGTGGTTCCACTTTGTTTGATAGGTTTAGTTTGGAGGTTAGTTTGATCTGAGCTTCAGGCGCTCAGAGAAACGTGGAGAAAGAGGGTCAAGAAGTGAAAATATCAGACGCGACACAACATGTTGAGGGGCTTATGCTCAGCCGGTACTTGCTTCGCACAAAGGGTTTCCAGTCTTTTTGTCTCCAATACCATCCACTCTTGTCAACTGCACAATGTAGCGGATAGCCACGAGTCTACTGGTGATGTCTGTCTGGTCACAAGGTCAGTAAGTCCGATTATGGCCAATGTTTGTTTGGAACAAACATCGACCTGGACAAGGCCATTTTCCTCCCTGCTCACCAAGCTGATCTCCAGTTCATATCAAAGGTTCTCCCATGGAGACCACATCCCCTGCTCAAACTGCCACGTCCGCCTTTGCCAATCCAAGGACCAGAAGGCCGTACACATTCAGCGAAGTTGATTCCATCAACACACCCCACTATGGTCTTTCCAGGGCACCAGAATCAGGCGCAAGAGCAATTCTGCGCTCTGGAATTCACGCAGACAATCGTCACCAGTCTCCAGTCGCAGGTGGTAGCCTTCATCAGGCTTTCATGGACCTCCATCAGGAAGCTGAGGAAATGGGCGGGACAACAAATACGCACGCGATTATGGTATCACAAACGTTGGCAGATGTTTTGGATGGGGTGCGTTGTCTCTCATCTGTGGTCAGAGAATGAAAATTTACGATCGGAAATCCAAGATCACCATGTTAGATCGCATTGACGGCGGTTTTTCAATGTTCCTCCACGTACCTGGCTTTGTCCCAGGTACTCATCTCGATGGTCAGGATGGTTTGACCGTCGACGGATACTTCCCTCCCGGTGAGGTACGGTCCCATCGAGGCCTTTACGAAGATCCAATTTTGCAAATTACGCGGCTCTTCCATGACAACATCGCGGTTAACCACCTTCAAACCAACGCTAGGTATTGCACAGAGTCTGGAGTTCAAGGGGCACTTTTCCCAGAAGTCCACTCCACCTTCAACGCTCTGGAGCCTCAACCAGCGATTTCTGCGATGCCCATCCTCATCCCTATCCACCCTCGGAGTTCTCATTACCGGCTGTCGTTCTCGACCGCCAATGCTTACCCCAAAGCACTGGAGTGCAGCCACACCCTCGGATGTACGCCGACTCTAACGTCTGACGGTCCCATCCACTCTTGTCCCCAAGACCATCTTCAGACCGACATAGTGGACGATTTATCACAAAGCACCTCGGAAGAGCTTGATGGATTGTCTCACGAAACCTATACAGAGGCAATGCCGACGCCGTTTCCACCTTCTTCACCATTACAAGGAAGACGCAAGCCACGTAAAGCCTCCGCCTTTACCCATCCGACGGATCCGGAATTTGGGAAAAGTAAGGACACATTCCGGAATCTAGAGGCCGGCTATTCTTACTTGATGATAGAAGGAAGGACCATTTTGAAGAAGACATCCGGAGAGCTGATCTTCGAGCGCATGGGTACTCAACCCACCAAAAACCGCCTGAGAAGACGCAGCAAGTCATCACCAGCCATGCCTGCATCACGCTCTTTGTCGGTCCTTGAAACGCAGCAGGCGTCACCGCACTCCAACAAAAGTGCTTCAGAGATGGATGCCGTTCAATTCGGCCCATCCATATCGATTAGAGAGCCTATAGAGCCGGAGTCGGGGCAAGCCGCGACCGCCAAGGACTTGAAGGGAGAGGATAACAACCTAAGGCGTTCTGTTCAATTTAAAGTTGTGGATCCCGTGAGAGTATCTGCCTTGTCTTGCGTAAGTTCTCCCGCCATGCAACATTTTCCCCCCCACTTAACATATTGTTCTACAGGTTGTTAAGATGATCGTCTACGTCTTGCTTTTGAGCCTCATAGTCATCTTGATCGCCGTGGTTGATTTTTGTCTTGATAAATGACTGCGCGTCGGAATTTTCTTGGGCCATCTACATCCATACCATAGAACAATCTTTCAGCTTGCTTTGATATGCCAAAACGTCCACACAAATGTACATATTGCGATTCATTATCACTAATCCAAGATACATGCATTCGACAATTTTGGGAGGACACGTGGATGACAGATGGCCTGCGTCTGTCCCACGTTTACCTGCTTTGGAATAGTTACTTGCCACCAGTGCCTGCGACTGGCATGGTCTCCAATGGGAGTGCACCTAAGCAAGCCACCGAACTACTTATTCGCCACCCAGAGACAGAGACCATCAATCTTGAAAGTTCAAGGAAATCTCTGGAGGTAAGGTTGTGGAAGGTGGCAAGCTTGTTCCTTCTGATTTGTAACCATTCATCAAGAAGTGGACTAACAGTCTTGACAAAGAACCACAGGCTACCAGCCACTCCACCAGAGATGAACACGAATTTCAAGGCAGGAATTTTACATCTCGCAGATATTTTTAAAAGCAAAGAGCCTCTCCTCCCGTCCAAAGGAGATTACCCACTATAATTTTATCAACTCGCTTTCCTGAATATCTTGCTAATGTTCTGTACTACGTGCTCTTGACAAAGTGGCCTACGCTGTTGAGCAGGGACGCGCTCCTGGAGAGAATTCCCGAGCGATAGATGCGATCTTGTACAATGAACCGTCATCCACAATGTGGCAGCGAAACTGGTGTTGAGGAGTGGTCCGATGATCGCCTGTATCAAAGCGATATGATATTGTATGCGATGATATAATCGTAGATCAACGACGAAGTAAGAATCCATGAGATAGAAATACCTTCAAGGCGCATCTCAATGTAAACCCTCAGGCCTTGCCTCAGAATACGACAAAACGGCGCTAGCCCGAGAGTAGATCGCTGGGGAGATGATCTCTCAGATCTACAACGATGCTATTGGTTACGTAAACAATCTTGCGGAGACATCCAGAACTTACATCCGAGTCTGATCAAGAGTTCGAAAACGGGCGCGTAGGTTAGAGGAGATGGACCTGAAGGTAGATGTTAGAGTGCGGCCGGTACCAGTGAAAGTCTCCCCACCCGCGCGGCCTCCATGAGCTCCAGGCCAGTTTGTCTGCCACGAATCCAACCGGGCCCGACAAATCCTCTCGCGGCACACCAGCGCGCATTGCCTGCATCCAGCTGGTATGCTGTTTTTTATGGTCCGGACATGGTGCAGAGACTTGAAGGTGGCATCGAGGTGACAGGAGGGCGACAGGACGGCGACGCAGAGGCAGCGTGAGGGCGACGCAGGGGCGACGCAGAGGCAGCGTGAAGGCGACGCAGATCACGTGTCTCCGAGCCAACGATCGCTTGCGGCTTGACACGTTTTTTGAGATCTGAGTCCCCCTCACGCTTGCCTCCCGCCGCCTCAAAGGGTCTGCATTATGTTCGGACTATAAAAACAGGTTGGGAAGTGGAAGTCGAGATGGACTTAAGGCGTACGACGGGCGTGCCAAGCCGGAGGCGATCGTTGGCTTGGAGGCACGTGATCTGCGTCGCTTCTGCGTCGCCTTCACGTTGCCTCTGCGTCGCCCCTGCGTCGCCCTCACGCTGCCTCTGCGTCGCCCCAGCTTCGCCTCCACGCTGCTTCTGCTGTCTTCAAACTACACGCACGCCCGCGGCGTTGTTGCGGGGAGCCGGGCTGTCCCCGCAGCGTCGCCGCCCAATTCGCGGAGCAGCGTCGAGGCAACGCCCACCAGATCACTCCCTCACCCTCCAGGACGTCCCTTTTGTGAAAGACCGTCGGACTAGACGCTGGCCATGGACTCGGAGGTGGGTGGGTAAACCCCAGACTGCAACCCGCCGTGGCGAAGCATGCAGGCTGCCGACAATGGGGCGCGCACCCACCCGCGTCGGCGTGCGTAGACAAGCGCCCGTAAGCCGGGCACCGGTTGGGAGCATCTGCGTGGGAAGGAGAGCCTATGCATCTCCAGGCCAAATGTTGAATGCTTCCTTCACGGAGGCTTCCCGCGAGGCTTACGAGAAGCACGCGGCTCGCTTCGATGCACCCTTGGGGCGAACTGCCAAGCTGCGCACCTGGCCGCAGATGTGAGAGGCTGGATAGCTGCGGCTGCAGCAGAGCGGGGGTGCGCAGCTCACGAGCGGCTAGCGCGACTGGGGCGTGGGCAGTTCTGTGGGCACGCAGGCAGCCTGCCCCGCACAGATCGCCCCCGACCATCCCGTACGTCTAGAGACGACCAACGTGGTGGGATTGCGAGCGGAGAAGCGCAGCGAGCTTGAGGGGTTTGGGGCCGCCCTGGTACTTACCGAAAGCCTCAGTAAGTCTACTTTCAACGCACTACACCCAAAGAGACGCTGCGTGGGCGTCGTAATTTGACAATCATACTTGCCATTGTGCTCAATGGGTTGCGCTCTCCGGGGTTGTGATTCTCTACCTGGGCAGGCTCTTCAGAGCTACGAGTCGCTTATGAGAGCTTATGAATCGGCGCGTAGATGGCATGGGAAGGCATACGCTTGACGTTCGCCTTTGTTTTTGCATTCTGCATTTGTAGTGCGTACCGCAACAAGTATACCGCCAGGCGCATGCGTCTAAGAAGTGGTCTCGGGTACGGAAGGAGGAGGGGTTGGAGGGGTAAAGCGTTGGGAGTTGTGCCGGTTTAGGGGTGAGTGATGTGGGTGTGATCAAGTGGGGAAACCGGGGGGGACCAACAACCGCGCATCGTACAATCCCGCGTCCATAAGTTAGCAGCATAGTGTGCATGGCCAACCGAACCTTCAAGTTCAACTACTCGAGCTTCTGGTTTTCATCAATCTCCGGGGGGCCGTGGGCCGCTTCGCCGGATTCCTTGGAGAAGGCGCCTGATTCTTCAACTACGAAGCGCAGGCCAGCGACTGGGCCCTGGGGCCTGAGGCCTGAGGACCTGTAGAGGACCTGGATGATTATTGCGTGAGACCCGTATTCCTGGTCCGTAAGGAACGGGTCTTCAAAAATTTGTGACAGACAATCACACTGGTCACACTGGTCACACACTGTTCCCACACCGATCGATCTAGAACGACGCCGCCGGACCTTGCCATGTAATTCACGCGGGGAGAGTATATAATAATTCGCAGGCATTCATGTTCGACTTCAAGCTGCTTTCTTTTCTCGCTACCGCCACCATGAAACGCGCTAGTACCCATAACTGACTTTTACAAGAAGATTATCGTTCTAGAAACGCGCGCGCAGCGAGCCCGATGACACCATCCCAGTTCACTGGCGCGCGTGAGCGCGCGCTCCACTGCCGTTGCTCCTGTCCTTCTGATGCAATCCATCGGCGGGATCCTGAACGAGGATACGTCTTCAAACCTCCAAGGTAAGTGCAAATTCACCCAGTTTGTTGCCAGCGGGAGCACAGAGCTACTGTCAAACCGGGCAAGTTTGCGAGCCCGGTTTGGCGGACGGTGGCTGCAGGACCGAGGAATCTGGACAAGGGCTTTCGAAAGGACATTTATCTGGTCATGGTCATTGCTACGGTCACGGTACCGGTCATGGTCATGCGCCTGGGCATAGCCTAATCGCGGCCGAAACGATGTAAATGTGACATTCCTCGAGTCAATCTGGAGCCGTGCTCTCTAGTGCTCTACCACTACCTACAGTACGAGTATGATGCAGAACATGGGGATTGTTGCAATGGCTGCAAGGCTTGCAGGAGCTCGAAGGGCTTCGGTGTTCGACGGACCAGGATGATGCCCGGAGCCTGGAGGGCGTGGAGTAGGGCCTAGTGTAGGGCAGCGGCCGATTGGTTGGTTCGTGACGCGTGACGCGCGACGCGTGACGACCTACGCCATTCGGCCACGTGATGTTCGTCTATGGGTCCCTCAACACCATCTCTTCATCTACAGCGCCAGCTGCAGCTGACAGCTGGGCAACTCGTAGCACGGCCGCCTCCGCCCCCCCTACCCGGCCCTCCAATCCTTCGACCGGACGGGACGGCTCTCAGACGGCTCAGCGCACGAAGTTGTCGCCAAACGGCTTGCTGTTTGCCAATCTGCCGGCTTCGGCGCCTTGGGTTGCGAGGCAAAGCACGCGGAAGGAGGGCCGGACTCAGAAGCCCCAGAGAGCGGCGAGGCTGAGGCTATGCGCAAGAGCGCAGGCGAGGGTTGGTTCGGAAGGCGAAGCTCTATAGGGGGCGCCGAGCGGCGGGCGGCGCGCGTGCGCCCAATCCTGCCAGAAGCGGCGCTGCGCGCGGCCACGAACGAAGACTCCCAACCCACTACTCAGACGCTGTGGCGCGTGTGCCCGACGCGCCCCGTCCGGGAAGTGGGGTCCAAGCGGGGTGGCTGGTGCGGGAGGGTAGAGGCGCCGCCTCCGCGGGCGCTTTGCGGAGCCAGCGGGTCGATTTCTTCGAGCAGCTCTGCCGGGCAAAGCCCACAACTCAGACGCTGCGGCGCGTGTGCCCGACGCGCCCCGTCCGAGAAGTGGGGGTTCGGCAGAAGCGGGGGTTGGCTGCGCCCTCACCGGCGCTTAGCCGCCCGGCACTCACCTGTGCGGGCAGAACTCCTCAAGCAGGACTTTTGCGCTCCGCCGCGAGGCGGCTTCGAAGTGAGACAGCTCCGCCGCCGAGCCCTGGAAAGTTGCCCACTTTTGAGCTTCGGCGGCGGCCAACTGGGTATCTCCGCTCGTGAGCAGCGGAGGCCCTGTGCTCACGCGATGGGGGTGACACGAGCTGCGCTTCCCACGCTCTATCTTGGGCAGTGCCGCACCTGCTCGCACCGCACGCGCGCCCACTTGGGCGGTCAATCTACTGCGGCAAGCGGGCTGCGTTGGTCGCAGCGAGCAACTCCTTGAGCTCCGATCCTCCTTGTGCTGCCGGTAGGGTGGTCGAAGGGTCCTGCGCTTCGCTGCTCCGGAAAGGTGGGCTCATGCAGTTGGAAGTCGGCGCTTAGGCTGGCGGATCGAATTGACGGGAGAAGGGGCGACGCGGGTCTTAAGCGGGCCTTGAGCGTGAGGCATAAGGAGATTTGAGCGTCTAGATTTCCTGTGGGCGGGCGGCGCGGCATGCAAAAGGAGATTGATCCACCGATCATCTTCAAGGTCTGACTGGTTGCTCGGGCCTCTACCTGAGAGCGTGGCTCCTTTGGTGACCCCAAAGGCCACTTGGAAGCTCAAGCTTGGGTGGTCTGACTCTGCGTTGAACTCACCGTGCTGTGCGCTGGGTCCAGAGCGCGCTCAAGCTTGAAGTCGAAGGACTGGGGTGTCCAAGCCGAGTCATTGCCGGACTATGCCAAAGGGGACGGCCTCACTTTGATAGAAGCTCAGCACAAACAAACCCACACACGGTTCGTTGCCTGGTTGAAGGGTCACTTTGTTCTTGACTGTCCGACGTCCAACAGCGATCAAGCCGACGAGGGACTTAACGCTCAACTGGCTCGTCCAGCCAGCCCCCTCTCCCGCCCATCGGCCTTCTTACGACTTGGTAAAGGCGGCCTGCTCCTCTTTCCCCCCCCCCCCCCCCCCCCCCCCCCCCTCTCCAAGTCCAAGGAATTTGGTTAATTGCTTTAGCTATGCAGTCTTATCAGTCAAACCCTTCAGTAAGATCGCTTGCAAACCATTATTGTCAGGGAATCCGAAATTAAAACAAGTTTGCATCGCTCAGAGCCCCTTGTATGGGCAACAAGGAAGTCTTATTGTGTTGCAGAAGCAATGCGCGGCGGATTACAAAACCCAAGATCAAAAAACGATCCTTCAGAATGTTTTACCCGATCATACTACGCGGCTGAGTCGGAACTGCTGTGGGAGATTAGTGAGTAATTAGTCTTCTGAGCAAGAAAGTGCGGCCCGTCTCATTCTTCCGGCTGAAGGTCATACAAGAGGTTTTGCAGCATGGTTCAGGGCAGCAGGTTGCCAGGATAGCTCGAAGTATAAAAGGCAGCCTTGTAGCCCTGTGCATGCATAAGCACGGCTCTCAAGTCGTTCAAACGGCGAGTTCAGACGCGCTACTGCTTCTTTGCCTTTGTAGCTGACTTTCAGCGTTAAAGGCCGTTCAAAATGCGTGCATAGAAGACAGGATAGATTTTCTCTTAGAGATAGGATCTAGCCTCTATAAATGCGCCACAAATTTGAACGGCAATCGCGTAAGACGCGTACAGTCTTGGATCTATAGAAGGCACAGCTCACACCGCAGAGCTCCAGGTCGTTCAGCAGTTCATCGTATGCCTTCCGGGATGCGGCAGGATCTTCTTGCATTTTCTCAAAGGCAGGTTGAAGGATTTAGCCCGCCATCGCTACGGCAGTCACGTTCTCCAAAGGTGCTTTGAAGAGTTTCAACAGCTGCCAAGAGCTTGGCTTCTTTCAGAGCTTGCAGACTCTCTGGTGGACCTGATGCAAGACCCATACGGTGTAGGCTTGTGTTCACTCGTGCAGTACCCAATCTGACCATGAGTGTAGAATTACTTAATCCAATGCATGCTATCAAGAGGCACGCAGCACGAAAGGTCGTTCGTTGCTTCAAAGCTGCGAGGCAGGATGCTACAAATGTCCAGACATCGATTTGCCTCCAACGTCTGTGAAACAGCGCTAGTTACCTCCGACTGGCAAACTCGCATACTCCTGGTGGAAGAGATGATTACTGCTCTTCCGGATGGTCGAGTTCCACTGCAGGTCATGACGAAAGATCGCTATGCCAGTGAGAATTTTCTGATTGTTCTTTGCCGACTGAAGCAAGCCCGCCCCTGCTATAGAGTACGTGGTTCGAACGTCTCTGGAAGTTGCCGAAGGCCGTCAAAAAGAGGAGCTTGTTTTCATATTAGGATTGATAGTTGGTACAGCTTTTGCAAGGCCGAATGCGCTCTAGGTAGAACTGGACTGGCTCTCCACCCTTCCAATGCATTGGACGATCGTGAAACCCCTCCCCCAAACCAGCTGCACCTTGTGGTTCGTGGTCTCCCAGCGGATTAGACCTGGCCGTTACACAAAAGGTTTCAAAGGATGCGTCAGCTCTCTACAAATAGGATGCTTGGCCCGTCATGAGTGCCAGGAACAATGCCATATTGGAGAAGAATATGCGGTGCAAAGCTTAGTGTGATTTGAAAAAACAAAAGCATCTAACTTTGATCCAAAGCATCTTGGACAACATCTCTCCATCGAACCCAGTCTTGCGAAGCAAACATTGCACCACAGGTGATTCACTGAGTGCTTTTTGTTTTTGAGACCCAGCCTGGAGAGCTTGGTGTAGGTGAAGCCCCAAAACGACCAATTTGTGCTTTGTACAACGACGGTGATTAACGACCTCTTGTCTTGTCGCGACTTGACAGAAACCTCCTGGCCTGTTTACAAATTTACTTACCAGCGATTACAAGGTTGATTAGTTGACTTCCACAATCTTGTCCCTGTCTACGATTGAGTGCGTTTGGACGGTAGATCGCAGTCATTCTAAAATATTCATCCAACCTGTAACGACTCGGGTATGCGAGTGGATGATCCCAAAAAGGTTTTGACCACTTCAAGCCGAGTTGCCTCCACTTGGTTCCCGGGCGTGGAAAAATGCTTAAGTAACAGTGCCTTGCTCCTTTTCTTCAAGCTTCTTCAAGCCCACATCTTGACACCCATCCATCCGTTCACTCTTGCGTCATGCCAAAAGGACTTTTTCAGAATGCATTTTACATTGGGAATAGTTTCAATTGCATCCTCTACGGTAATTTCTCCAACTTTGCTGTGAATGACTCCGATGCCGATTGTCAACCACAGGAGTGCAACTTGTGCTATTCAAACTCACCGTTGATCAACTTGTCCATCTTGGATCTCGTCGTACAAGATGCGATCATCTCCTTATAGCCTTCAGCTCGGCCAATCTCTTCCTCATCACCATCTACGTTGCTGTCCAGTCCTTTTTTGGGCAGCATATGTGGATCATCGACGTCCGATATCCTGGGGGGCAGGCGGGCTACATGGAGGACAATGCTGCAGTTTGGTATCAGACAATGGGAACAGCGGCGTCCATAGGGATGAATCTCCTGTCGGATGGCTTACTGGTGCGTGTATGCTCTCGTGTGACACAGAGGGGCCATAGATTCTGACCGCTTTGTTGGAGCAGATATACCGCTGCTTCATTGTGTGGGGAAGGGCGGAAGTCGTGATTTTGCCATGCGTACTATATCTTTCAGCACTAGGCCTGGGCATTGCTGAGCTCTGGGCATCCGGCACTCCTCATAAAGATTTTTTCTCCGGACTTGCAGTCCAGCTAGGAACATCCTACTACGCCACCAGCATAACACTCAATGCTGTGGTCACTTGCAGCATCACCTGGCGCATCGTCAACTTTGCTAGGATCTCAAGATTGGACCTTGGCCCGGATGTCTCCAAGGCTTATTCAGGCCTTGCCAAGATTGTTGTTGAGAGTGCTCTCCCATACACACTGTCTGGAATTGCCTTCCTTCTCAGCTATGGAACAGGGAGCGAGCTATCCATTTTGTGGTTGTCGTTCTACGCGATGTTCACAGTGAGTACTACCGCCCACGCTGATGCAGTCTTTTTTGAAACAAATTGTTGACTGCAATCCTTGGTAGTGCATCAGTCCACAGATGCTTGTATTGCGCGTTGTAGAGAGCAGAGGTTTACTGGAAGGACAACAGTCGGTAGCGTTGTCAAGCATTGTCTTCCAGCGCCCTCCCATCGGCAGTACCGGCTCTGACGCGTCCATTGGGGAGCCCTGGGGTGGAAGAGATAGTACGGAGCCAATATCGGACTTGGATAGTGCAGATGTGGGCGCTTACGACTCCGGGATACAAGGCGTGGAAGAGTCCAGGCGTACTGAAACCTAGTGCATATTGTAGCAGTACGTGCCGTAGGCGGTTGGACAACGTTCTGTCTTGTGCGTTGAGGCGCGTTAGGACGAACATGCGTAGGCAAAGGACTCCTGAATGCGCACGTTACTTGCTCGGGTGAAGGTAGTGGAAAGCGAGCTCGCGAGGCAAGGCTGTCCCAATAAGCGCCGAGGTGGTAGTTCGCTCCGGCGGAATTTTCTCTTGGCCACAGCAGCTTAGAGGAGAGCCTTGAAGCATAGATACTACGGGCACCACCTGGACCCTCTATTGGCGGTCGTTTTCGGTACTCCTACACCTCACAAAGCTTACAATATTTCCAAGACTTCTGCACTAGCCGCGGACCACACGTGCTAGAGAGTGAACTCTTGTAGCACCCGATTTGAAGCTTTGTCCGTAGGTCTCGCGCCATGGCGCAGAGGCGGCGAGGGACTTACCTGGCTTTGATGGATCCTACCGATGATCCATCAGCGCTGGGATGGATCGGACGCGATGGTCCACCGACCGGTGTGGGCCCTATCCCGTGCGGATCCACCTGACCGCCGGGATCCATCTGACTGAGACCGGCACGCGGCGATGCAAAATAAACGACTGCAGCAGGAATCGAACCTAAGCACACTCGGCGACGAGGCTCGTAGGTCATCCTGGTTGACACCCCCGTCTATAGCACACCGACCTCAACGACCTTATCTCGTACCTGGACAAGCCTGAATGCTGCGGCATCGAGTACGCCGTCTGCCATGAGCCCTGGAGGCCTTACTGCCCCTCGCCTTTCGTCTCTTCCGTTCCGGAGAATTAACCCTTCCGTGAGCCTTCGTCGAATTCACCCTCCCCTCTTCTTTGCCCGCGCCGTAATTCCTTGCCTCGCTCAATTCCGCTAACAAGGCTGCGACTCAAGTTGTGCTTCGGCGAAGCTCGTGGGTTCTCCGCAAGCCCGATCCCGCTCCGAGCGCACTCGAGTAGAGGCCGTGGGTTGGCAAAATGTCAGCCTAACCCCCGCGCTTGTGGCGCAGTCGCAACCCTGCGAAGACGGTCGACAATTTTATCTGATCGATAGCTCGCCTGCAGCAGCCGCGAGACCGTCAACCAACGACATTGGGCGCAGTAGCACGTCCCTAACAAGCGCGCTTGAGCACCATCCGCCCACACCAGAACGTCGTTTCAGTCACTCCATCCTACCCGCTCAGACCTGCGCCTGTTCACTTCCCTGACGCAAGCATCGTTCGCTTGTTTGCGATCCCTACAAAAGGTCCGCTCCTTCCCCCATATCTGACCAGAGTCACGAGGAGGTGGTAGACGTTCCGCTAGCCCAGTATTCGCTGACTTACACGCCAACGGCATGCCACCTGCGACGACAGGCGCATCGGACTGATTCGACTTGATCGAGACAAATCCTTTCGTTGAATCTGTCTTCCTCCCGAAGGTTGCGCATGCGCGACAGGGACAGGAATTGACGAAGATGAATCCGCGAGATGTGACGCAGGCTCCTTCCCACCGTCGGTTCGAGGTTCACCTGCGAATTATGAGGGCGGAGGAGGAGGAAGGAATCTCTGTGATCTATAATCAAAAATTCTCCTTTTCCGTCCCACTTGCAATTGGAACCCCGCAGAACTGTAAACCGGTGAACCTCTCACCGACGGCTGGCACGAAACATATACAAACAAACGCCACCCGGTGAGTTGACGCGAGTTCCAAGTTCTGTGCTATCGCCGCCAATGTGTAATTCCCTCGACTGATTACGTAAGGCCATTGACCATGGAAATGAGTGAATTTCAGTTATAATAGCAGGCCATAGACTCGTAACTTCTTAACAAGCTTCTGTCTGAACGCTGCAACGTTGAGAAGCAGGCACTCTGTCTTCAGACAATTACCTCTTCTTTCATAGCCTACAAGAATGGTCTCCAGTCCGGGCGGACCCTCCGATCATTTCACGACACGACGGTCAAGATCATCTTGGAGACGTCCCTTCCCCCGGATGAAAACCTGAGGTGGGCATGGGTGAATAACGGATCACACACCGCGTCATCTTCCTCACTCCTTCGTGTCCGTTTTCTATTTTTACCCAGGTACGTGTGTGCGCTGTCCACTGACGCTATGTTGCAGTGGCAGGTCCGTCGTTTGCAGACCCTGCTCTTCGGAGCGCGGGGGCAAGGTCGGCACAGCGAGCTCATGGCTTCCATAATGTGCGCATTTGATGCGGCTGGACGCTCAGATTGCCACGTACAAATGGATCAAAAATCTCACAAAGGAGCTGCGACCGCCACAAGTGTCCCATCCCAGTGACACAAGCGCTCAAAATGATGCTGCGCCCCTGCGATTTATAGGTAGCCATCGTATGGGCTTCCTCTTGGCCAAAACTTGCACTTCAAGTATTGCATCTGACGGAGGAGGCCACCCAAGCAGAGTCGTGGCTCAGTACGCACTGTTCAAATACAAGGCACGCCACATCCTACCCTAAGACCAGTTCTGCAGATGACCCACCTGATGGCCTGACCTAGGAATCAATTCACCGTCGAAATCTTGGCGTATGAGGTGAGGGGTTTCTTCTCAGGGACAATGTTCTGATCGTCGGTGCCAGTCCGATTTCGTTTCTGGTAATCCCGTTGGAATGGACCTTATGAGTTCCTGCGTCTCCGATAGCACGCTTTCCATCAAGAAAACGAGGGAGACGTCTAGAAGGCGCCAAGTCCTCAAAATTCCGGGCATATAAAGGCACGAACCCCCGAGCGCGCTGCCCGGACCTCTGCCCCGTCTCACCCAACTTCACGCCTGTCTTTTCCCCGGGCTGCCTGCCATGGCCCGTCGACAGAAGTCGGCAGAGCCAAAGGGCAGACCGACCCCAGTCAAAGTGAGCACAACTGCAGAGAGGTGGGGCCGTGAGTGGGTTATCGAACGCTTACAACATCCTCAGAGCTCGAGAGGACGACGGGCAGGTCCAATCACTCCTCCTCCGAAACGAAACACGCGATCAAGGGCCCGTACTGAAGCGGAGGATGTTCAAGAGCATGTGCATGTGCACCAAAAGAGTCAACCGGCTCCTAAGGGTGCTCGCAACATGCCCAGACAATTCATCGGTCCTCGGTCAGGGACACACAGTCCGTTGTCGGCGATAACTCCGTCTTCACCTGGAAGTCCGGGAGCATCGTTTCGGGAGAGATCTGTTGAGGAAAACCAGTACGTCGCGACGATTTTTTGAACATAATCTAGAAGTTCGTCTCACCACGATTGGTTTGGAAAGCCAACCTCAGCCCTCGACGTCGATGCAAGACTCCACGGATAGAAAGCTAGAAAGTAGCGGTGCGACGAGTTCTCAATACCGAAGAGGAGGGCACTACAGATCTCCGCAGCCTCAGACCTCAGAGACACTACTATCGCCATTCGAACTGACTTTATCTCAGAAGTTCAATGTCTCTACCAACAACACCTCAGATGGCGAAGGTCAGCTCAATAAATTATTGGAATGGTTGGAAGCGTATTCTGATGGCGCCTGCAGGCCCACTTCTGGGCGTTGACAACACTTACACACGACAGTGAGTGTGTTGGTCAGGAGGCGGCGACTCTTAACATCATTCTGGTGAAGGTCGCTTTACTCTCATCGGGAACCCGGCCCGGATGAATCTGGCGGCTCTCGTAGTTCGTTACCTGAGCATATCTATCCCCAAAACACTCCACAAGACGCCGTACGCGTTGGCAACGATCAGAATGAATTCGATCGACATTCCTCCCTCGGCAGTGGGGCAGGACGAACGTCGCCTGTCGCACAATCTCAGGAGGCAGATACAGGTCCTCGTGAAGAAGGAGCAGACTGCGACCAGAGCGATCGCGGGATTGCTGAGAGACAGCAGGATATTAGGTGCAGTTGATGCCTATCTGATCGTATAGAATGCTCCGTTCTGATACCTTTTATTCTAGCTTGGCACCATCGTATGCAGGAGGCTTGTGGACCGGGGGAGATGCTGGGATAATCCGTGAAAATAGGTGGGATTGATACCCAGTTAATCATAGGAGAGACATCCGTTCTAAGAGGTCTTCATATGCAGTGTGGCTTTGTCAGATGCGGAAGACATCCTGACTGAGGGCCGTGGACGTCCCTCCGCTACCCACCCTTCGGCAACTAGCGCTGACACGGGCAGGCTCTCAACGCCAGTGAAGTTAGCTATGTCTGACGCCTTCAAGAAGATTGATAGTATCTTTGGGGAGCTCACTCAATCATCTTCGCTAACGCAGGATAGAGTTTGGGGCCTCTATCAAAAGCACAGGGGTAGGTCTCCAACAGCTTTAAATACATGGAATCTGTACCAAGGGTACTGGGCTCGCCACGAGAACGAAGAAAGACAGCGCTTGCAAGACGGTCAGGGTGGTGCGTTTCTCCCTCTATGCTTGTGGGTGCTCTCAAATTCATGCCCTACAGACCCTGATGGTTGTGATGAGAACTACGCCGATCAATCATCTACATCATCTTCAGGTCTGCCTATCTCTACACTGCATAAAGCAGCTCTCAACTTTGGTTTATAGGCCACGGGACGATCAAACGCTGCTATGAAAAGTTCAAAACTGCGTATCCTGCGACTTATTCAGAAATCCTTCAAAAGGATCTTGAAGTGGTAGATCTCGAAGGTCCACCCAAGACTATGGCGGCAAGACAGAGAGATTTTGAGAAGATGTGTGCGAGATGGCAGATCGAGGTAAGACTCCATGCAACTGCTTATACTGGACGGCGATAACCTTTGCTGTAAGGCGGATCGAGCGTGCAGCATCAATCAGTTTGAATGTGCTATCTTACTTGCGGGAGGCATAGTCAACAGCGATATTGGGCTTGGAAAGATCATCACTACTGACGGGGCGAGTCAGGTAAGGGGAAATTTTCGCTCAATTTGGCATAGTTGCCAATGCTTTGGTCAGTTCTTTCCCAGAGTGATGAATATGGATCAAGATGAGACTTTGGGCCACTTCAAGTCTACGATATAGTGAGTGAAATTCAATCTTCCTTTGCACAACGGCTGAATCAGACATTACTCATTCCTAGCCATGCCATATCCACTGCTACACTAGAACAACGCGCTGTACGTGTCCAGGATCACGCACCCGAAGCGCAGGACGTCAAGTCGCTTCTTCTCCACCTTTTCAACACGGCCAGACCTCGTGCCATTGCCAGCAGGTCTTTGCCTTGGACAAAAATGGCGAATACCTTGCATGCCAGCGGTCTTGTCCTTGTCAACTATCCGGAAGACGTGGCCAGGCCTGGATCTGGAGCAGGGAAGGGGATATCTTCCTTACGCATGTGTGAGATGCGCTCGCTCCTCTTCAGCATGACACGCCCGGAAGAAGACCTCAGACTCAGATTCGAGAGCAGGAAGAGTACGCTATAGCGTCTGTCTTGCCAATTGATGCTGACAATGCTAGTAGACAGAGGCGATACGGCCGTGATTAAGTGCATTGCACCCCGTCCCACCTCTTCCAGTCACTTCGGATGGGTCATGCATGCATCGGGAAAAATCACCTGGAACGGCGCGGCCAGGCGAACGGGACCCAGCAATGAGGAGGAGGAAAAGTACTGGAAAGATGTCCAGGGTAACCAGGGAGACAGCGTCAACGATCGCAGATCCGAAGCTGACGATGGGACTTACAAGATTGGGCTGCGAACTTCTTCGCGTCGTCCAGGTTCCAGGGCCAGGTCAGTAGGAAGCCGCGAGGACAGCCCGGATCAATCCCTGACCTTGGAAGAGGATCAAACAATGCTTGTCGAACCCTCACTCCCACCACCTCAGCCTCTCGCTGGGCACACATCTAGAACAAACGACCAAGCATTCAGGCGTCTGTCTCCAGCGGACAACCCGCCTAGTATGCGACTAGTATCAGGGGAGTCTCTGATCAGACATAGACCGCAAACCACCTCTCAAGTTGAAGACATCGCCTCGTCTGATGACATGGACAGCTTGCCGAACCATCGTCCCGCGAAGAGGGTGAGGTGGGACAACCCTGTCAAGCATGAGCTAGATGTGGTGAGTGGCTGGTAGACCATTTCAATTGGGCTGCTGGATGATGACGCATTCATTATGAGGATCAGCATGATGGCGAATCATCCGCCATTCCAGTGGTGAACGAGCGTTACGTAACGCCAATGGTGAACGATCGTTACCCAACGCCAGTGGACAGGTCTCCAGCCCCTCCAGATTATGATCGAACGCCTCGTGCTTCAAAGCAGCATGTCATAACTACCGCCTTGGATCGCAGTCCTTCCCGCTCACGCCCCACTCAAAATATACCGGATCATCGTAGCTCTACCCAGAGAGAAGATAATTGGATCGAATCTGGAAGGCAAGATCGATACTTAGACGGTCGGGGATCTCCAATTGAGAGGTTCACACAAGGAGGACGTCCACCTCCTCCGCTGACGTCCGGACGAGCCAATCACGAATATTCCACAAATCCATCAGGGAGCCGAAGAGATCCGCCCCACATGATGGCTGGTAGTAACCAAGAAGACCCAGGTCCTCTATCCTTCCCCAAGGAGAGAGATTTCAATGGAAGAATTGACCACAATCACCATACGGCGCCATTCGGAGGCAGGAGGGAACGGGGGGAAGTCGAAGAACGCAGTGCCACCGCTTTGCATAGGGAGAGAGGGATCTCCGGCTACAGCGGAGCTGCCCGTCGTGCTCATACGCCGGGAAGCAGAAGAGACGGTTCTCATCCAAGAGAGATGGAAGGCATTGAAGACCACAGTACGGCGGCCGTACCGCGCGGGACAGTATTGTCTCCCGAGCCACGCTATGTCCAAGGTGGAGGCCTCCAACGCCGCACAGAGATTCGCCCGCAAGATAGGGGAGGACTGCCTAGGCGAACGCCTCCACCAAGAAGACAAAGTGCTGATCCTGTAGATGGAGGAGACTTTTCTGATGACCATGGGTTGCATTCGAGGATGACTGAGACGTCTCGAATGGACTCAAAAATCGACAATTTGGGTCGTCCCCGACGTGGAGATCACCGCGGCCCAACGACAGGACGTCGCCAGGACGTCGGACCTCATGCGGCATTCCCTGGGACTGGATACGGTGATCCTGGTCCTTTCGCAGAGCCATACCGAAGTGTACAGCATGGAGGGAACCATCCTCGATACCACGGTAACCACACTTCCTACACCGATCGTTACGGGCATGACTTTGAAGACGTCGGCAGCAACAATCGCTCTCCCAACCATGATTATTATGGGGAAGGCAGGCACTGAATTGGGCTTGCTTAGAAATGGCGTCTGCAGAGGTTGTATTCTTGGGCCAGAAAGGTCTTGTGAAACTAGCAGCTAGTGAAGTTTCTTGAAGGCCATATCGTCGAATTCTTCTTGTCGCTACTTTGTCCAAGTACGATCCATTGTCGAATGAAGTGCTGAATTGATCAAAGTCCCAATTTGAAGCAATTGCAAGACACCCAAGCACACAATCACCTGAAAGGAACGACGTCAGTAATGTGTGCATCAAGTATGCTTCTAGTGTATTGAGAATCCTCAGCATCCCACGCAAAGCAATGAGCAGTACCGGCCCAAGAAATTTGCGAATTTCTTGGGCCGGTAGTGCCGCGAGTAGGGTCTATCAGCCAGACCCTCCCACCCATTCCCAACACCCAGCGTTCAAGCGCGCTTTCCCCCCCTCACACCAATGGCGATGCCTCCCCCAGAGCTGGTCTTTTCCGGTCTGTCTTGAAAGTTCCTGGTCTCGTAAAGCCAGGCCTTCATCTCGTTTTACTTTCCTTTTCGTATATTTTCGACGCTCAACAAGGCGAAGTTACGCCGGGCCGGCTGCGCCCCTTTCTTTCGCCGCTCAAATCGCACAAAAGTCCGAACGAAGCGCTCGCCGGATGCAACCGGCTATGCCCGTCAGGCATTCCACTCAATGCAAAGACACATCATCATCTACCACCACGTCGAGTCAACGCGTTGCACACAGCCATGCCTCAACGTACAGAATTTCCAATCATACTGGTCAATGAACAAAGTGCGAAGCGGTGTGCATGTCGCGGTGATCGTACGTCACGAGGTCATACTCGCCACTAACCAGGCCGCAGCGAGCACGGACTCCGGGGGCATAGGGGAGCAGGGCGCAAGTAAGCTTTTGTATTCTTTGCTTACCATTCCAGCAAGCTATTTGCACGGCAACGGACTTCACGCGCATGCAGCGAGGGTGTCCTTCTCCCTCTTAATTTACTCAGGAGTTTGGACAGCAGAAGCTTTCCCTCAACAAGCGGACCCGGTGCGATGCGGCGTAGACGTCAGTAGGCCACCTTCAGACATTTCAGCTCGCCGGTAGCCAGTGGACTCGGGCTTCTTATGTGACCCGTGCACTGGCAGGAGCTTCAGTTCGGAGCTCAGGCGAGTGTTCGAGTTTTGTTTGTGGCCCAGGTTATCAAATTCTGCTTCACCCGTCTGCACTGCAAAGAGTTACTAATAGCAAGGTCATTTTACAGTGTGCCCGCTCTCTCATCAATTTCTGGGCCACATCCTCCTTGATGCTTGAGCTTGACCGCGTGAAGATTTCATACTTGCCAGGCATCTTGGCCACAATCTTGCCTTCCCCTGGTCCCGCAATCTGAACGTCTCAGTCAAGTTGCGGTGCCCCATAGTACAGCTTGCAAATGTAGTGGTTCATGCCCTCGCTTCACTCGCAACCCGCCGCACACAGCTCGAACAACCCTTTCCCCCAGATCCGTATGCCCCAGACCCTCTCTGCGCCACCAGTACACTGCGTTTTCAACGTTCAACGCTGGACTAATGCACAGCCCGTCGACCGCGTCCTAAATGGTGTTGCCACTCCCGCCCATGACGCCCGTATCCGTCCGACGCCCCGAGGGCGGCGCGCGCATGCGCCCGTATACGGTGCACACGGATGGCGTTGACGTGTACAACAATGCCCGTAAGCTGAAGTATCATGGAAGCTACGTACGCCCATGGCCAGCTGAAGGGCCAGGGCTGCTGTTTCGCGTTGTGACCTCGCGAGCTTGGATGGGTGTATTCTGTGCCGCGTGCAATGTACAGTAATTCCTGTGTTTTCCTGAGGTTACTTCACCAGGAAGTGCCCGAAGGGCCGACCGGACCGGTTACGCGGGCGGGAATTGCCGGGACGTGGTTTCCCACACCTTCTCAGAGATCGCTAAGGCCCCCTGCGTGTCCGATCCGATCCCAGTATGGGCGGAAACCGTTGAAAAACGCCCTCTTGTCCGATCACAATACAGATCGAAAGGTCAAAATTTCGGTGGACGTCCGATCCGACCTACGTACAGTACTGGAAGGGCCTATGGCGAGTGAGGTCCGATACGGAGAGATTGGGTCACCGGGAGCGCCGGGGATCGGCATCGGAGGTGCGGCAAACAAGACGCAAAAATCAACGACGCGACTCGTCTGCCGCAGCTCTCAGATCTCAGATCTCAACGTTTCGACAACTCGCCCGAGGTTTGCAAATGGATCGCGCACTGCAGAGCGCACCCAAGAGTGCACCTCAACTACTCCAACGGCGCGACTTGACAAGACCACACTTCTTCGCGTATGTGCCGCTGATTCAAATCCCTTGCTGACGCGTCTCAAACCCCCAGCTGGGAGTCCACTAGTCGTCCACTAGGATCTAGTCTTCGTCCACCACGGAGGGCTCCGCCAGGATGCCCCCCGTAACCCAACATCTCTGTAGTGCGTCGCTATGATTTTGTCTTTCTTCATTTGCTGGCTCTGAATACTGACGAAGTCAAGGTCCAGCAGTGTCCGAAAATGCATATGCGCAAGGTCTCTTCCTCACTTGCCTTGCTGAGGAGTGGGCCGACTGCTCTCATATGAGCTCAGGTAAGTTTGGAACGTTGTTTTGTTCCTGTTCTGCTGGGCGAGGCTCGCTGATATAAGTTTTCAAGTTACTGAGCGATCCCAGTCGCCCCTTTTCCATCCCCCATCCCTCATCCCCACTTATCGCTCGCTCGCTCGACTATTTCACCAAATGAAGAAGTCTAGTGCGTGCACCTTATCTCCTCGTGGTGAGGTCAACTTAACGTTCAATAGCCCGGCGTCCGATGCTGATGCCTCTTCCGTCCTGTTTGCGGCTGTATTCGGTTTGTCGGTCTCTATCGGTCTCATCCTTCCCGCCGTACGTATCCCTGTGCTCCGCGATGCATCTCTATCGCCTTTTCGGCTTCCCTGTTCATCCTGAAACTGTTGATCGTCGGTACATGCATCGGTGAGGCCTTCGTACCTCTTCTATTAATCGGCGCCGATGATGTCCAAAGCCTACCAGCTCTCCCCTCAACGTCTTCCTTTCCACCGTGTGTTCCATGGTCCGGACCCATATTTCTCACGTGTGAGCTGGCCGATTGCGCCGACTACTCGCCAGTCTTGCTTTGCAACCAATCCAAGCCCCTTCTTGCCTCTCCGAACTCGTCCCTCCGCTGTGAATTCGCAACAGAATCTCCTTGCCTGACTCAACTGAAGTTGACGAGAAAGGCGACGCTGGATGGTCACTTTGATGCTGCAGTGAGTTGATTTCTACGCAGAGATCTGGCCGGAAGCTTTACGTCGTCCCGCAGATCGCGGGTTTGACTTCCACATCAGAGAACACCCCTGACGCTGCTGTAAACGACACGATCATACTGAGTGTAGTTGATGGTACAAATGCCCTTATCAGAGACGCCTTAGTCGCGAGACGGCGTCGTCACCAACCACTTGCGACGTCTCGGCAAGTCAACCGTCCCAGATACTATCCGTCCCAAACCCGTCGACAACTACAGTGCCTGCGCAGGATATAGAGTCGAGCCTCTCCGTCCGCGATGCCATGCAAACGCTACTCAAGACACTGGAGCTGGCTTTCCCATACGCAAGCGACAACTCTGACTCATACTGGTTCGTCTTCATCCCGCGCAAAACACAAGGCCGTCGTTCAGAAAGCTGTCGCATCGGTGAATCTGCTACAACTCCTTTACCTCTGCATTACTCACACCTGTCGCAGGAATTTGTCAACTCACGGGCACAGGAGTTTAACAGCGTACAAGACGCTCATAAAAACATGTACAGAGCCAATGTATCAGATCTGACGCTTCTTGAATCGCCACTTTGTTATCGCCGTTGCGACGGGCAGCATGAGGAAGGGAAAGCAGTCTGCAGAGCTTATCATCGGGGAGGGTAAGTCTACACCTGGATCTCAAGATGCCGCGTTTGTTGACGATGTCTATTTGTCCTTAGTGGTCTCCATGTACACGCACACCGGCGCCAGCGGTGTCAAGCGCGAGTGGACGGCCCCTGTGCGCAGTATCGGAGAGCCGTCGTACATCAACATCCTGGTCTATCGACAGCCATGCGGCAACTCGTACTCCTCAGTTTCACGCGCCCACCCAGGATGTGCAACCTTCTTGCGTATCCCTCGTACCCACTCCGTCTTCTCCCCGGCGAGCGCCCGTACCTCGCGTGCAGATTTGGCCGCAGATGCAAGCCATCCTTTCGTACTTGTCACGCTGCAGTGCTCGTTCTCCAATAACCTTGTCGCCTCACTCAACATCACTGGCAGAGTTGCCGACATTTCTCCTGCAGTTCAACAGCTCCAGTCACGGAAGCCATGGGCAAATACAAACGCGGTCAACGCGGCGGCGGTTGCTACAGAGATGGCGGACCCAGTTGAGGATCGGGAGGAGGGTTCTGAGGCCGGCGACTCGGAGGACTAGGCTCGTGGAGTTACAGGGAATCTCTTACAGCGGTTGGAAAATGCCTTGGCACTCGCGAGCCTATCTAGTATTTCTATGTCGTGTTTTTAATATGAGCGATCCACAATGCGAACAGATGGCTCGTAATATGAGGTCGTATTCTAGTCTCCGCGGCAGAACTTTACACAAAAGTAAAAGATTGTTGTTCTGCGTCTAACTAAGGGTCGTATCCTATAATACGGTCGTATGGTACGCGTCGCGAGGTTGCATCGAAAAGTCCGGACGGATGCGGCCAAAATAAGGTGGTCCGAGCCTGATATGGACGGGAATACGGTCAGATGATCTCCCGAAAAAAAAACACGGTTTTTGGATCGGACCTTATCTAGGCATACGCTGGCCTGCCAGACCTCGCGCGTTGCGATCGGCTCCCAGTACTGTCCCACAATCCCTTCCCTCGTACGGTCGTCACGCGCCATACTCGACGTCCCTCCACATCCTCGACACAACTTGCCGCGGCTTTGCCATGGTTTACCATGAATACCGGACCGTTTGCAAGGCGTTCTCACTATGGTCTGTCGTAAGACCCCATAACCCTCATGCAGCAACAGGTAGTCTGCACCGCGTTCATCGTCGTCGCTGTCGCCGACTCGTCCCCTCCATCAGCACTCACCTCACTTTCATCGTCCTCGTCGGTCATGTTGTCCTCCGTCGTTGTTGTCGCCCGAGTCGTCGTCGTTTGAAACATCCGAGTCGCCGTCCTCCAAGTCGTCGGCGTAACTTTCCTCGACATCTTGTGGACAAGATACTCATAGTGAGGGGAAGGTGTGGCCGAGGAGAAAGAGCGACTAGGGGGAGCAGAGTGAGCACCAGAAAGTTCAGGATATCCAAATGCATCCAAGCTACGCAATAAGATGGAGTGGGCGGAGCTCGACGCGCGTATAACTACGTGGAACTGCTCTAGGTGGGCATCCGTTGAACTGGTTACAAGTCGGTCGAAAGGGGGTATGCTCGGCGAGGCTAGTGAGCTTTGATCGACGCCTACCAGTGCACAATGAACGACTTCCGGATGAGCAGCCTGACTGAAAATGGGCAAGTCACGCGCCGCGCGTATGATCCTGAACGGTCATCCGATGGGCGGGATAGGAGCAGGACGACAAGAGGCTCCGGCATCACGCTTGTGCCTCCTAGGATTGTCTCGGGCGGGCGCACGCCAACTGTGACTAGCGTGCGCCGGAAGAACTAGGGCCACCAGCTACCACAAAACTCCACAATGGACGTTGGCAGCCACTGGCGGCTCCAGAGTGGCACCCAGTCCCCGCACGACTGGCACAGGATTTGCGCCCGACCACCGTGGCGACGAGGTAGAGAACGTCGACGGCGACGTAGCCCCACTGGGCAGTGAGGAAAAGGCGCCGGGCATGCATCGAAGATAGTGAGACTCTACCGTTTGAAGCCCCTCTTCCTGGGCACTCAACACCCGCTTGACCAGACGAGTTCCGTGCGATAACCGCGGTGCTATGGGTTGTTCCTAATTGATGGGCGCAACTGGTAAGCCGCATGAGTGCAGACAATGGCCAATGAGAACTCAAGGAGTGCTATTGACCGAAGAAGTGGTTGCTACCGCCAATGCAGCTATCGGCGTAGCATGCTATTCCAAGCACTGGCCAGACCTTGCGAGGGACGGGAAAAGCGCTCTAGAGACGTGTACAAGGGGACTGACGGGAAAGAAGTACACCGGAAATGAGTATTGCGCTGGTGTCGACGGCGGAAGCAGGTGAGGGGGGTGCTAAAGTACGGACAAGTGCGGTGCGGTGCAGAAAACCGCGCACGCGTTGTCGTGCAACCGGAGCGCATAGAAAGGGAGCAGAGTCAGTCCAACAGCCGAGAGCTGGGCAAGCAAACACGCGCCACGTTCACATCCTTCTTCCGTCACCCGACGCACCCGCTCACAGCTGTCGCTACAAAAAGAGCGGCACGAACGATGGCGGCGAGGCCGAAGATGGCACGACGACGACGACGGCGTATGGCGAACAGGCGCGCATCCAGAGCGTTGGAGACTCCGAGTCGACTCGGATGAGAGAGAGGCAGCCCATGAACATATAGCGGAGCGTGGCGGTGACGATGGTGCGGAGAGAGGGCGGGTTGCAGTGAGGAGCGGGAGGGACGAGGGAAAAGAGGAAGTTATATCAGTAGAGGAGGGGCTCCAGAAGAATCGAGGACGTGCTGGTGGCAGAGGTGTTCCAATCGGGGAATTGTTTCCATATCAAGAAATCGCGTATATCTCAAACAAGTATATTTGCTATAATTTTGCAGCGGTTAGACCATCATACACCAGAATACCTGGACGCCAGACGGTTTGTCTAATAGACAATAAGACTCGGTCTATTAGACAATTGGACCGGTCTAAATAGACAATGAGACCGCCGATCGTAGACCAGGAAAATAGACTTTGAGACTCCGGCTTCTCCGAGAGAGTCTCGGCTGACTAATCAATCCCGACGCGTCGCCCGACGCGCGTCGCTGTTCCGCCCATCCCACCCGCCACCACCATCCGCTCGTTGCTCGCTGCTCCGCACCCTTTGCTACGCGATTTCTGCTGGGTTGCAAGCCTCGCTATCTGCAGGGGTGAAGCTGAAGCTCTCAGGGTCTCCTGGTGCCGCTCACTCGCTACACCATCATCTACTTAACAATTGAAGACGCGGTGGAGCCGCCTGTCACGTCACGCAGACAACTGAGTGATTTGATTGGCCGCTGAAGACGTTGTCACAGACGCGTTACGCGTCGCGTTGCCAGCGAGTCAGCGACCCGTACGGCTCTTCGTCGCTCAGAGACTCCTCACATCCGCGGCCGTATCAGCACACTCTCTGTATACTACAGTACCGCCCCATATCGACAAGTCGAAATCCTCCATACCTCGGAATGTCCCGCTACAGCCATCGGTGCAAGTCGCCTTCAGTTTCGACGGCCACGATGCATTGTATGTAGTACCAGAAAAACAACTCAATATCAAGTAGATTTTTTCATCTTTTGCCCGAGATCGTGCTATCTTCATGGTGAGGACAGCAGGATCAGCCAGTCTCTGTCCTTTGCACAGGACCCTGGACTGCATGCATCCACTATGTCTGCATGTCTTGCTGGATACTTTTGGGGTGCGTACTGTCGCTGTTCCCATGGTGTACGTGGCCACGAATATTCTGGAACATTCAGGCGGCACCGTGGTGGGGCAGTGGCTCTGTCAGGTTGCCGTCAATTTTGCGACGCGCGCACGATGCGCCAGCTTCGCGACATCCTAGCTTGGTGACATTCATTCTTTTACAGGGTTTATCTCTGTCATGCATACGGATGACATCTCGGACACTCCCCGTCGCCGCCAGAGATTCGTTTGGGACACCCGGCGCCAGCGGGAGGAATATGAGCTCGACCGACTGAGTCCTCGCCGACGCGTCTCGGTTGCAAGAGAGGTGCAGCCCTACCAGATATGTGTCTCGACTCATGAATGTCTACAATTATTAGTGCTTATCGTGGTTTGCTATTTCAGTTTCAAGATTCAGTGCCATCGTTGCAGCACGCGTGCTCGGCGGCATGAGCAGAACAACATCCTTACGAGCCCTTAGCGGCGTCGTTGTGCAGCCACACAAATAGAACTGAACGTCAGGGAGATCGTTTTCATGCACAA
>MU277230.1:197383-209066 GCA_022160305.1 Artomyces pyxidatus | reverse complement strand
TCGGTAGAGACGACCGACTCGCCAGGAGAGCGGGTGCCATCCTACCTTTCTCATACGATCCATAGTTATACAAAAGGTAGATAAGGGGGACAAGGACTAAGCATGTTTGAAAATGATGGTACAGGAAGAGTCCGAAGAAGTGCACGAAACAGTGCGTGCGCGAAACAGCGCGTTCTGCGATGCCGCAAGCCATGCTTGCAGGTACGACAACCGTGCGATAGCCGGCCTCGCTCCGCTGTGGGGTTCACCAACAGTGGTCATTTTTCAGTGCCAGCGAAGTTCACTACGACGGGTAGGTCTACGTAGTCACTAGGGGGGCGATTCTGGATGCTCGGCGTAGTTGTCTGACTGGCCAGTAAGGGACTGCCGGTGCCTAGCAAGATTCTATGAGCGAAGAGGCAAGGGCCACGCAATCAATAAACCTATTACCTGTCCAACATATGCTCGCGTAACTCACGCCACCGGAAGGTTTCCGCAGACCTGGCGCACAGCTCGTGTGTGCAGACGTACAATGCCGACGATGTTCGGTGCATTTCTTCGAAGTGGTCCCTAACCTTCGCCTCAAGCTCCTTGGCACGAGCTGCATCATCAGCAGGAGCGAGCGTCCATTCAAGTTCACCTCGAAGATGAGCAGTCATCACATGTTGGACCTGACTCAGCATGAAGGGTCTGATTAAATAACGAAAACGCACAAATGTTGACAGGAGATACACACCGCTGAGCGCCACGACATAACAACGCTTCCCTTCACCTTCGTCGAACATCTCTTGCATTCAACCCTCAAAGATCCATCCAACGCGTTCATCTCAAGCCAGTTACCCTTGTGTGGATCGACACCACAAACGTGCATGATATCCTGGATGTGGTCGATGGTGCTCAGTACATCTAGTTGTGCAGTCGACCATGGCTTGCGCAAACATTTTTCTTGCGCAGCGTGTTCATAAAGGTCTTCCCTGATTTCTGTCGCCGGGCCAGAATGCAAGGGGTTGTATGCCGCATTGTTGCATGAATGATATAGGACAGGTGGATAGAACAGGCGGCGGTTGCATTGCGAACAGGCAAGTACGATTGCTGGGTGGTCAAGCGTTTTCTGAGCGTCATATATGGCTTGCAAAGCGGGAGAGTCATTGAGCAACCGACCGCTCAGCGCCTTGAGCCATTCGGTCCAGAGGCCAGGAAGTAGAGTCCGCATCGTAGTGAGAGTCTCTGAACATATCTCGTCATCTCCTGGGGAGTCTAGAATAGCCTTGATCTCAGGAAGTATCAAGATGTCGATGTAGTGTGCTTGAGTCATGCCAGGTAATTCGTTGTGGCCCATTTCTTCGAGCATTTTTCGAAAAGAGGAGCAGCGCGACAGAAGTACCTCCTTCCTTTGATACCTACGATACGCCTTGCGCCATTTCTCCATGCGTGCTTTGAGGTCAGGTCGGATCTTCTTCCAATCTGTAATCAAGGGCATCTGTCGAATTACTTCACGTTATAATCAAACAACGTAGAACACGCACCATCATCAGTAAGCTCCTGGGGAGTGTGCACACTCGGAAGGGCCTTCAAGGCTGTGAGAATTTCCGGGACGGCAAACTCTTCTTCGTATCCCATATTTTGAAGGCGGGCACATATTCTGGACGTGGGGGAAATAAGATATAAAGTAGCTAATATAGGACTTTATTCACGTACGCAGCAGTACGGGCCACGATGCGATTTTGCTCTTCTCTTTTCTTCTCGGCTACTGCCTCGTGAAATCGCCTGGCCACAAATTGTTCGTAGACCTAACAAAAGATGAGCATTTGGGAAAAGTGATCGAGGGAGTATTGCAGACTGTCGGATCTAATTGTGGGCGGCGCAGGCGATTAAGGAGGTCTTTCTTGCCTCTTGATGATAACCCAGGGAGCCGTTCGTTTAGGAGATCAATGTCACCCTTGCTGTAAACCATTCTATGGCAATCCATCCAATACCATTGCCCTTGCGGCTCAAAAGACTCAATGTCATTCATGGGAATCCTGAATGCGAGGACTTCCATCGCAGAACACCAAATGCTCGATCGGTCGACCCCCTTCTGTGCAGGACGGGGTCTCTTGACAATCCTATTAAACCATAACTTATAAGCGAATGGTATTTGCATTGGCAAGTCCACTTACACATTACCCATGCATGCGTCGCACAGACGGGTGCGCAGCTCCCATATCGGCACGCACAAACTATCCGCTAGGCAAGACTAGGGGAGAGACTGCGTCAGTCCAAGCGTCAGGGAGAGTATACGGCAACAGACCTGGCAGAAAGTGTCGAACACTAAACTAGCATACTGAAGCTCGTTCATGTCGGCAGGGCAGTTAGGGGCTTCTGGAACATTTTGCAGTGCGTTCCTCCAAATTTGTTCGTTCGATCGACTCCTGAGGACGCTGCGAAGCCATTTGCTTGACCTTATCAAGTTCAACAGCTCTACAGGACTGAGATACAAGAAAATCTAAGACGGCACGTCAATTGGCGTGTGCGGTTGCAGGGACGGGTGCATCGAACCTCGAGCAATACATCCAATGGAATTGAGGGCAGTCTTGGAGTTGATACCGATTCATTCGAAATTTGTATCTCTGATGATCCGGACAGAGTGCTATCTTGGTCTTTGTGTTTGGCCTCGACTAGCTTGATTACTGCACGAGTCTTGTTCACGCGTCGCGGAGGCATCCCTGATTATTGTTCTTGGGGTGTGGTTTTCAGTGACGTTGATCTTCAGCCTCTGTCAGATGAGGGGAAAGAACGGGTAGAGTGCGAGAGAGGTGGTACCGTCAATGCGGTAATAGTACAAAGGAGTAACTTGTCGCGAGACAAAAGCCATAATTCACGTCAAGTGACAGCCACACGTGCCTGTGACAAAGCGTGACTCAACGACCATGTCGTCTCCCAAAGGCAAATGCAGTAAAAGGCGGCAAGAAGTCATCAACTTACGCACAGTGGCACAAGCCAGCGCGGACGCCGATACGGGAGCCCTGCTTTATCCTGGAAGGAAAGTGGGAGGGCTGGGGATTGGTAGAGCGTGGAGTGCTGCACCTCGTTGAATGTTATGATAACTCAAGGACAAAGAGCCTACGTGCATCAAACGGCCCGACGGACGATGACTGAATCAGCCTGCTTTCGAGATCGTAAAACCCACACGCGGACTGTCACGTCAAACTCGTGAGTTCAACGCACGAGTTCTCCTCGGCCTTCTTATGAAGGCTACGACGAAGATGGGCAAGAAGTTGTTTCTATCGCATCCCTTCGGGATACATGTTGCGCATAAAACGGAAGTAGATCAAGTTTCGACACTTCTCACCTATGACTCCGGCAACGGGGGCGGCGCATCGGGTTGTGGAGCAAAGATCAGCTCCAGCGGCGGCGTAGTCTGGCTGTCGTCGCTCAGGAGCGTCGCAATGATCGACCGTCCCGCGAACGACCGCCCAGCCAGAGCCTTGAGCGCCTTGCCCGCACCCTCCGAGTCGTGGTATTTGACATACACGCGTCCCACGCCCGCCGCTTCGTCTACCCGCTGCGCATCTCCCGGGTTCACTCCCTCGCCCGGCGCCCACCGGCCACGGTCACGACGCACAGGGCGCGGGATGCGAACGTCCTCGACGGACCCGTAGTTGCCGACTTCCTCGCGGATATCATCGAGAAGATCCGCATACTCCTGGTCGTCGATGAGGTCGTCCGAGGTGACCATGTTCAACATGAGCAGGATGCGGGAATCGGAGCCCGAGACGTCGCCAGCGGGAAGGATGGGTCGCGGGATCTCAGGGAATTGGTCGTACGGCAAGCCGGGGTAACCCGGCTGTCCTGCCTTGGCGCCGACGGAAGCGCGTTGCACAACGAGGTATCGGTCTCCCAACTCCATCCCACCGAGTGACTGAATGGCGACATCAGTGACACTCGGGTCCACGTATTCAAAAAAGGCAAAGCCCTGCTATCTTCGATGAGCCGCAATATTCAAGTGTGGTCCGAGATTCACATACCTTAGACGGACCATTCCCATTGTCGCGTACGAGGTTGAAAGCCTTGAGTTCACCGAAACTCTTCAGAAGTTCCATGACCTGCTCTTCATTGAGATAAGAGGGAAGGCCTCCGACGAAGATTTTATTAGCCGAGTCCGGCACGTTAGTGGAGACGACTCCTGGAACGTGGAAGGAGGGAGGCGCCGACATGTCGATGCCGCCGTAATCCTTTGGTCGGCGAATCTTGAGAGGGCCATTGAGGAACATGATCCCATCAAATGCCATTGCTGCCGTAGCATCTTCTGCGCTTCGGAACTAAGAATAGTATAATCAATGCGAAGTCGCAATGGGGCGCGCGATTCCACAAACCTCGACAAACGCATAGTTCTTTTCATAGTTGCACTGCACCGCAAGAACCGGATTGCCCGGGGCGCCTGTGCCAATCTTCATTTCGATCATCTTGTTGTTGAAGAAGTCGGCGAGGTTTTGTTCGTTGATATCCGGAGTGATGCTGCCGATGTACAGACGGCGAGACTGGCGAGAAAGGTTCGGATTAACGCCCATACCCATACCGAATGTCTGGACTGGCATCGGCGGTGGGAGACCGGGCACGCTCAAAATAGGTGGTATCTGAGTCCGATTGGCACCAGGTAAGTTGAATAAGCCTGCGACATGGAGTGTTAGAGAGGCTATGTATGCTCATGTAATACCACACGCACCAGTTTGCTTTGCTTGCATGGCCGAGTACTGCTCATAACCTGGAGCATGGACATCCCAGCCACTCGCTTTGCGCTTCCTCTGTGACAGTGGCGCCGCACCTGGTGGTGTAGGCGAGCGACGTTCTGGCGTGCCTCCGCCTCCACCTTCGCGATCCCGTCCCCGGCCCCGACGGCCACCGCCCCCACCGCCCCTTCCGGAATCGTCGTGCCCACGGCCGCCCCGCATATCCTCGCGCGGGTCGCCGCGGCGACGGTCGTCGTCGTGCCGTGGGCGACGACCTCCAAACTCATCGTGCTCACGGCCACCACGAGGATACCGCTCTCCACGATCTCTCTCCCTTTCACGGTCTCCACGATCACCGTGCCCACCGCGTTCGCCATGCCCACCGCGCTCTCCGCGGTCCCTCTCGCGCCTGCTATACCGGTCGCGGTCCCTATCACGGTCGCCCCTGTCGCGGTCCCGGTGTTCGCGGTCTTCGTAGCGCGACGAGCGATGGCGCTCGCGATCATAGTCTTCGCGGTGCGAGCGTTCTGTTAGGGGCAAAGCAGGTAAAGGATGAGTATGGTGCTACGTGTGCTCGTCCTGTCAGTAGATCGGTTCTGCCTTCGACACGGAATAGCTGCAGCTGGACGCGAAGGAAGCTAGCTAGCTGAAAAGATCATGGTGCAGGGTGGGAAGTGCACCATAAGCTGGGTGTATCGAGTGAAGAAAAAACGAAAAAGGGTGGTAATTACCTCGCTCATCTTTGACCGGTGGCAAAGCGTCGCCTTTTCGTAAAATGTCGGTCAACTTGTAACAGAAAACATTCATACAAGAAGCTCACCGGTGATGTCGGCCATGGTGGTTAGTGAAGACAGGAGGACGACTTTGTCGATGCTGCGAACCTGGCCGTTGTGCGCAGATGTTGGAAGAGACGGCGTTGGCGACTGGGAAATCGGACTCAGCCGAGACTCAGCGCAGCTCCGCTCACTCGGGACCCCGAACACCTCCTCCCCTCATGAGTGTTCCTCGGCCGGTCTTGCTCTGCATTCAACGAGCTCCTCGACGTTCAATTGTCACAAATGCCCACCGACCTACCGTACGCTGCAGATGCAGAAGTATCACTATCATTTGACGAACTCCAGGTATGTGCAGCGCCTATCTCGAAAGGCGGATTGACCTTGACACTCGTCCATAGGTTCTACGACTGCAGTACGAGAGGGAGTTTGGGCAAGGCCATATCACTACGCAGACCAAGTTTAACTATGCATGGGGACTGGTCAAAAGTCCTCTAAGAGAACACCAAGTCGAGGGTGTCCGCATGCTGCAAGGTGAGGCTCGTCCATATATCCTGAGCGCGGCCGCTAACATCTTGCGTTCGATAGAGATATACCGTTCGGAGCCTTCGAGGCGGAGGGAGTGTCTATATTATCTTGCACTGGGACACTATAAGATGGGGAATTACGAAGAGGCGAAGAACTTCAATGGTGCGTCGATCCCGTCCTGTTACTTTCTACTTTCTCTGATGGTTTCACCAGCTCTTCTTCTCGATAGAGAGCCGACGAATATGCAGGCCCAGTCTCTCGGTGGTTTGATTGACCAGGGTGTCAAACGAGGTGAGTGACATGACATCCATAGTACACATGACATTCCTCATTCCTGTCTAGAGGGATACATCGGCATGGCCCTTGTCGGCGGGGCAGCCGCAATCGGCACAATCCTCGTTGCCAACCTCATACGGCGAGCAACCCGCAAATAGTCTCTTGTCATGGACTTTGTACTCATGTGATTCCGCTTTCCGCCGCTCCGACGTTCCTCTACCGCTTGCTCTCGCACGTAATTCATGACCGCTATCGTATCAACGCCATATTTCCACCACTCGTCTGTCCTGGGACCTCTCCTAACCTGCCATGTATATCGATTCTACATCACCAATCCAATGATGTTCCCACAGCTCTTCGCGATAAGCCTCCGTCTGCGTGAGTTGCGATCCTCATCCACAACTCGCATACTCCTCCCTGACACGACAGTCCCGATTAGACCGGTCGAGAGAATTCACGATGTGATATAGGAGGCCGTTAGTCAATGCTGATGTATCAATGCTGAGGTCGCAGAGACTCCTCGATCTCGACCCCTACATGCCATTGTCAATCATTTTGCTTCTCTCGGGACAATTTTATCGTGCTCAACGTGCAGTAACATCACCTGTGACCGGTGAACATTCAGAGACACGGTACTGCCCAAAGTTCCGAGCCGCAAGGTGACCGCAAGCAATCGTTCGTCGTTCCGTCTCCGCGCACGGTGCCCCGAACCGCTCGTCGCGCCTCAAGCTTGACGCGAGTATTCTGTGTCATGTCTATATAGGTGCATCGGGGAGCCGTCGACAGCGTGATACTGAGCACCGAGTCAGCGATCGCAAGCCGCTCGCGCGCGCGCGACCATCCAAGGAGCGGACGGAAGTCGCGGAAGATCTAATCTTATCTGCCGTTCCGCTCCCCGCTTCCGTTACTCGGCCGTCATCGTTGCCACACCAGACTATATAAACCCTTCCTACCTGCCCGCACACCCAACCAGCCAACAATGGATCCCACCAACAAGCCCAAAGGTCCTTCTCCTCACTACTCGCTCTACCAGCGAGAGATTTTCCGTCGTGGCGGAGAGCAAGGCTCGCGTATGTTCTAGCTATGACATCACACGAGTAGTGCTAATAACGGTCTACCAGTGCCTTCATTCTCCGTGCACGCAGACGAGCTCGCAGAATCGACCAAGAAAACACTCAATAACCGCGGCTATTTCTATGCCAACTCCAATGCTGGCCTAGGCTGGACGGACAGAGCGAACCGGTGCGTATAGTGTACAGCACAGAGCACTTTGAACACCGTCTCAATGCCATGTAGTGACGCGTTTTATCGCTGGCGCATCGTCCCGCGCATGCTTGTGGATACCAACACCAGAGACCTCACCAGTAGGTTTCAATTAGACGCGCCGTCCTCACTTGCTCACCCAACGTTTTCAGCCGAGCTGTTCGGACACCGTATCCCCGCGCCCATTCTCTTCGCCCCGATCGGTATCAACAAACTCTACTCGCCTCTGGGCGAGCTCGTTCCAGCAAAGATTGCTGGAGAGCTCGGGCTGCCGGTGCGTCGGTACTGCACGGCGTGATGCCCAGGGCACTGACGAGATGCTGAGCAGTACTGCCTCTCGACGGCCTCGTCGCAGCCCATCGAAGCCGTTGCAGCAGCGAATGACGCAGGCGCATCTGTCAAGAACGAGAGCAACAGTGTCCACGAATACAATGGTCCCAACGGAGGCGATGCAAAGTCACCCCGCTTCTTTCAGTTGTATATGGGCCACGATGACGAGATAGTGCGCTGAGATGCTGCATATATGCATTGGATCCTGCTGATCAACGTGCCATAGACCATCAGTCTCCTCGAGCGTGCTTGGAAAAGCGGGTTCGATGTCTGCATGCTCACTGTCGACACCTGGCAACTCGGCTGGAGGCCCACAGACATCAACATTGCTAACTATGTGCAAGTATCTCTGTCCTATTGCTGAGCCACCGACTGACAGTTGACCGTGTCGCAGATTCTACTATCCAGGCGCGGTGCGTGCTTTGAACTGCGAATATTTCCGCCTTCTGACTTTTTTGAGAGTAGGTAGGAAACGAAGTCGGCACGTCGGACCCAGCCTTTATGAAGAAGTACAAGGAGGCACAGGATAAGGACTCCGGGAAATGGATAGATTCATCTGTTTGGCACGGGAAAGCACATACCTGGGAAAAGATGCCGTGGCTCATCAAGGAGGTAGGCCTTGGTGTGTGTCCCTGGGTACCGGACCTCGCTGAACTAAAGCGTGTGTGCAGTGGAAGCGGATTTCCGGCGGACGGCCCTTCGTCATTAAAGGCATTCAGTGCGCGGAGGACGCACTCAAGGCGCTCGAAGTCGGCTGCGAGGGGATTGTCGTGACGAACCATGCCGGGAGGCAGGTCGACGGCGCGGTGGGGAGCTTGGAAGTCCTTCCCGAGATCGTCGAGGCCGTCGGAGACAGTGCGTGTGTTCCCTGTCCACTGCCGGAATGGTCCACTGACTGGATGCTTGGCAGAAATGAAGATCATATTCGACTCAGGCATCCGCACGGGAGCTGATATCTTTAAAGCACTTGCGCTCGGTGCGCACGCAGTGCAGGTTGGGAGACTGTATGTATGGGGCATGTCACACGAGGGTGAGGCCGGCTGCAGACATGTCATGAAGTCGCTGCTTGCGGTATGTCGCTCGGTCGAATCGCTTGAGGGCGAGCTGACGATCTGGTGTGTGGCAGGATCTCGACATCACGATGACTGTGGGGGGCTACCAGTCCATCACCAAAGATGTGCATGGCAACAAGAAGGCTTTGCGATACAATCCATCGGGGGTGTTCCCTGGGCTGGACGAGCACGCGAAACTGTGATTGGGGCTCGCTACTCCTGCGTCTGGCATGGTATTGTCCGTAATCGTGTCGACGAATGTCCATGCAATAAATAAATCACGTCTCTGCCTCACGCGCGAGTAGCCTATCGACAGACTTACCAACATCCTTGGCTACCCTGGTGCGGTGAAGACCGATTTTTAGATGATATCTCTGCAATATCTATTTGAGCTTCGATGGGATGACTCTGAGATGAGATGAGACCAGTACGCCGTGGGACATGAAGTGAGATGCCGCCGCCGCTTGCGCGACGCTACGAAACCCCGGCAAATGCCGGCAGCCTATTTTCTGAGAGCGAGCGCGACGCGAACGACGACGAGCAACTTGGGTTCGCCGCTGCCTCCACCTTCCCCATGGCCCAAGCACAAAAGCGCGTCGCGACGGCGGCGGCGAGACTGACCTCTGTGTCGCTCTCATCCGTTAAATCATTCCCCCCAAAAGAGGCCGCCAGCAGCTCGAAGCGCACATTCTCCCCAGAGACATGGGCAGCGCTCCAGCCCCCACCCGCCTCCGCATTTTCCGCGCTCGCCCATCGTATTGGCTTGGGAACATCCATAGACAGCGCCGAGCTGCAGCAGGCGTGCACACATCCGTCCATACTCCCGTTGCACGCGACCCACCTGCCCACCCAGCCGCTACCAGCGGCCAACGGTAACCTTGCAACGTTGGGGAACTCGCTGCTCGGGCTCTTCGCTTCAGAGCACCTCGCTGCGTCGTATCCACACCTGCCGACGCGGGTGCTGAAGGCGGCGGTTAGTGCGTATGTCGGGCCATACACGTGTGCGAATGTCGCGAAGGAGATGGGCGCGGCGCCGCTGCTGCGATGGCAGCGAACGGTGCGTTTCTTTAATAATGTTCTTGGATGCCCAAATTGATGCGTGAGGTAGCCCTCGACACCGCTGCGCCCCGCCGTGTTACATCACGACGCGCTCTCATCAATACCCCGCTCCCTCACCGCCCTCGTCTACCAGCACCGGTCTCTCCGAGTTGCACGGACGTTCGCGCAATCATTCTTCCTCAGCCGCGATGTTGACCTGCGTCCCATGCTCAAGTTCCGCGACCCGAAGCTGAACCTCACCGAGACAGTCGCCAAGTTTGGTCGAGAACGACCAGTGTCAAGGCTATTGAAGGAGACAGGTCGGTTCTCCAATTCGCCAGTGTTCGTCGTTGGGGTGTATTCGGGCGCAGATAAGCTAGGAGAGGGATTCGGCAGCTCTCTGAAGATGGCGGAGTATCGGGTGAGCTTCCGCATTGCAAGCGTTTCCAACCAAGTGCTGACTGCTCTCCCTCGGAAAGGCCGCGGAGGATGCGCTTCACCGCCTATATCTGACGCGGACACCCCCGCATCTCCTGCAGCTGCCTACGTCGACGTTCCCCGAGGTGGACAGCGACGTGTTTGCCGGCGGAGAGGAGGCGTCGTATTCCGCCGGTGACCTGGGAACCACGGAAGTCCTGACAGGCAGTGCGGGACGGAGTTCCATCCGCCTCCCCAAACGGCCGTCGTTCGCGGAAGAGAGTGTAGACGAGAGTTGATATTGCATGATCTATCTAATTAATCACACTGCTTTGCTCGCTCCCATCGAAAATATTGCATTCGGAACCCCACTTTCACCGTAGGAGCTCCGTCGCCCTGCCTTGCTCACGGTATCCCGCTTACCAGCGAGGTTTGTCGCCCCGTTCCATGATGGACGGCAAAGTCAGCGCGCCGCCGTGAATTTGAGACCGCTTTGCCTGCGAGGTCAGACAGATGATCCAGAGCTCGCGATGGTTGAGTTTGTCTACTCTGCCTAGGGAGACTACCTGAGAGTACATGTTACCTCTATTACACGTATATTCACCAGCATTCAAACTGGAGATTTATTTAACTCGACAAGAGTTCATGTTGATATCTTCAAAGTTCAACTTGAAATGGTGCTCGAACGCTGTAGATCTCGATTCAGGGTCGGCGCGGCGCGGCCTCAAGACGACGCGTCGAACGTCGCGCGTTTTTCCTCCTCCGCTCCATCTCGACGACGTCCATCGTCGCCAGCCGTACGCGCAGCGCTCAGCTCTCAATCGTGCAACGAGACTTACACAAGTCGGTGACTTTCTCTCAAGGCATATGATCTTCACACCCGTTGGATAGAGTGAGTGCCTTCACATTGCCTGCAGTGTTCAACCGATGTTAATGCACACTTCTGGTGCGGAAGACCAGCCTCTCGACCGCGTCCACATGGATAATCCTGCACTCCTCACCGTAATCTCGGAGTCTGTGGGAGGCGAAGATTCTACCATTCGGTCCAGAACACCCACCCCGCCCGTCGAACGGATGCCCATCGAGATGCTGAGGGAGATATTCTCATATGTTCCATCTGTCGAATTCTACCGATCCGTCAAGGGCTTCAAAGATCACCAATCTCTCTCTCAGGCGATACCAGTGAGCCAGGTGTGCCGCCGCTGGCGCGACATCGCGCTCGACATAAAGGAGTTCTGGGCTTTCATACCCCTGCAGAGCCGTCGCGTCCGCTGGACAACCCTCGCTCTTGCGCGCTCTAAGCCTGGCCCGATTTATT